>RBNK01001338.1:0-15996 GCA_003990785.1 Endogone sp. FLAS-F59071 | reverse complement strand
GGTGTCGTTTGTCGCGTTGTTTATCGCTTTGTTTGATGCGTTGTTTACGATTTTAAATAAACACTTACAGTAATCGCAGTTGTAATTGCGTAGATGATTGCGTAGATCTCAGGTTGTCGAGCTGCAATTCGAGCGGCTCGGGGCTCATAACCTGTTGAAATTTGATCTTCGAATGTGTGTTTGGAGTAAAGAGCGCACTAGCTAATGAAGCCAATATGCGTGTATTTATTAATGCTAAATTATGATTGGTCAATACAAACAAAGATCGTCTAAGCCACAATTGAGTGACGTATGATCGATCGTTGATGCATCGATCATTGATAGAAGAGATATAATAAGCTAATAATTACAACACATTGATCTCTACCATTTTATACTCAGATTGTGCATTGCTTATCCCTTTCAAATTTGCTGTCAGAATATTGGAAATTTAGCAAGTTGTCCTATTTTAACTGGGATTATTATATCTTCTATTTTCTTCAATATATCTAGACCATATTTCTTGAATTTCCATAACTTGTGTTTCTTATTTCCTTTGCTTACAGATGCTTCGAACATTGGCATATCTTCTTGGATGATGCAGTTAACTTCTTCTTTAAATAGCTTGTCTTGTTTATTACTATTGAATTCTCATTTTTATACTCATTATACTATCTATGGAGTTTTTATTATATAAGGAAATTCTACTTTCTTAGGATATCTGAGTTTTCATTTTCCCTATATAGCTGGGAATGCTTCTATCTGACTATACTTGTCTTTGCTATCAAAAACAAATTTGAGAAACAAAAGAACAACTAATAAAGACTTCATTATGAAAATATAATCCAATCATTGTGAAGAATACATAATGACTCTGGTGGTAGCATTTTGCAGAAATAAAAGTCATTAAGCAGAAATAAAAGTCATCAAGCAGAAATAAAAGTCATCAATGACTAAAAATAGAAGGGTACAGAATGTTATAGTAACTCTTAAATCAAGCATAGTACAAAATTTGTAAAAATCAGTTAAGTTGGGGGTTGGCCATCACATCTGGGGGCTCAACTGGGAATATCTCGTCCTCAAGACTAAAAGGTAAAAGGGCAATTTCTTCTTCTATAGCTTGATGAATTTGAGCAATTTTAGTAAGAGTCAATTTAGAAATATCAATGGTTCTTCTATAGAATCTCGAAAGAAGCCATTCATAGCCCAGGAAAAGCATATAGGTCTTGTCAACCATGTCTTTCACAAATTTGGACAGTACCATTTCTTGTTTTTTATTTTTGTAATACAGGCTTTAAGCTTGTTCTTGATGGAACTGGATCGTAGTATCAGTTGTATGATTTTGATAGCACAACCACTCATAGTATTGCTGGCTAAGTAGAAGGAGCCTTTCGAGATCTTCCTCTTAGTTGAGGGGTGTCCAGTCGATGGTCTCGGATCCCTTCATCAGCACTTCCTTCATCGCTTTTTCTATGTCCTTCTTTGGGCTGTGTTTGTTAGGCATGATAGATCTTGACCTTGCTTCGGTAGACTGAGGTAGGGAGAATAGAACCGTTGAGTCTCCTAAGCCAAATTGTACTTTCTTTTATAGCTTGTACATAGTATAGTCTTTTCCACTTTGGTTGTAATTTAGCTGACTACAACGATTCTACAATGTTTTGGTATATGAGAACTTGATCTCCGATATGCAAGGGGGTTGCATTTGCCTTCTTATTTTGGTTCATTCGTTGTTTCTCCTGCGCCTTATCAATGAACACGAATGCCTTCTTTCGGATTAATTGTAACCTGCTGATATCTCATGCGACGTAAGCCCATAAATGATCATCATATGTTCCGACATCTTTTTCGGAGTGGTGGAATTCTCAGTTTGGAAATCTTCCATACATAAGCTCAAAGGGGCTGAACTTTGTTGAGGCTTGTTGAATGGTTCGAACTGCAAAAAGAGCACTATCAAGATAATGATCCCATGTTGCTTCTTGATCAATAATCTTTGCTAAAATATTTTTGACTATCTGGTTGGTATGTTCAGTTTGACCATTTCCTTGTGGGTAGTATAATGTCATTCAGATATGCTTAATATGGTAAGTTCACTTGAGTTCTCTGATTAGTTCATTCAGAAACTCCATGCCTCGGTCGCTAGTTTTTTCCTTTGGTACTCTATGTTGGCAAATAATGTTGGTATATAGAAACTTAGCTACCATTTGCGTGTTTACATCTTCAACTGCTATTGCCTCTGGATATTTTGTAAAGAAATCCACTGCTAAAATGATATATCTTTTTCCTGTTAATGTTACTGGCATGGGTCCCATGACATCTATCCCAATATGCAAAAATGGCTCAGCCTTGATGGTTGCAGAAGTGGCTCAGAGTATGTCTTTTGCTCTTGCTTGTTTTTGGCATGTGTTGCAATTTCATACAAAGTTAGTTATATTATCTTGCATTCTGGGCCACCATACTGTATTCCTAAGTCAGTATAAAGTATTGTCCTAGCCTATATATCCAGATAATAGATGATTGTATGCTAATGATAAAATGTTTGATACGTCCTTCTTCTGAATTACTGGAATAATGCATCCTTTCTTTTTATGATATAATAAATTGTTCTGAATTTCATACTGTCTGCTGGTGGTTAATAAAATGTTCTTCATTCAATCCTCCATATCTTCTCTAATCTCTCTCCTTGTTAACCAAATCACCAGATTGTAGTACAGTGTTGCATTCATTACTATACTCTGCCTTGGGCATCTAATAATAGCATTCTGCTGAGTGCATCGGTATTTTGATTTGTCTTCCCTTTTCTGAACTTCACTGTAAAATCATATTCTTGAAGTGTCATGATTTACTGTACATACATTCCACTTGGATCAGGTCTGTTAAACAACTATTTGAGTACCAAATGGTCTGTAATGACTTCAAAATGTCATCTGATGAGATAGTACCTAAACTACTTGACTGCCCATATGACTGCGAGGCACTCCAATTTAGTTGATTTGTAATTCTTTTTGGCACCACAGGTTCATTCTAGGCCTTTAGTGTTGTCTTGCAAAAGGATTACCCCTACTCCTATTGTACTTATATTAGTATAAAGCTTAAAAAGCTTTATCCAGTTCAGTTTCACTAACACAGGTGCAGTTGCTAGAGCCTTCTTCAGTGCATTGAGTGCTTCTTGCTTGAGTTCATTTTGTTCTTCATCAATTTTCACCCAATTGTAACTTCTTATAAGAGTTGCATATAGGGGTTTGGCTAAGCTTGCAAAATTGTATATGTATTGATGGTAGTACAAGGCTAGTCCCAGAAAGGCATGCATTTCTGTTCGGTTTGTAAGTCATTTGAATTTGGTGACAGCTTCCACTTTGGCCAGATTGGTTCGAATTTCTTCCTTATCGATAATGTGCCTGAGCATCATAATCTTTTCTGCGGCAAATGTATACTTTTTTGGTTTTAAATAAAGACCTTCAGTTCTCATTCAGTTGAATACTTCGCATAATACCTTGATGTGGTCTGGAAATGTTACTGTAAATATTGTAATGTTGTCAATATACACCAGTAATGTTTTCCAACGAGATCTCCAAATATCTTAGTTATCATTTTCTAAAAGCTTGCTGGGGCATTCTTGAGTCCAAATGGCATTTGTAAATATTTCTAATGGCCTTGTGAGGTTATAAAGGAAGCGATTTCCTATAATTCTTCATCAAGTCCTATCTGATAATATCTACTAGTTATGTCGAGGGTTGTGTAGAAGCTTGTATGGATTGGTATTTTTGAGAAGATGTCATCAATTCTTAGTATTAGAAAGGCGTCTCTTTTAGTGATATTGTTCAGCTTCCTAAAATCGGTACACATTCTTGGGGCAAAGGTTCTGGCTTCTAATCCTTTCTTGGGTATGATAATGTTCAGAAATCCCCATAGACTGTCTGTTTTGATAACTATTCCTCTCTTGACTATATCATCTATTTCTTTTTGTTACCATTTGATATATACAGGTGGTGTTCGGTATGGTGTATATTTGATTGGTAGGTGCCCTTAGACATTAATATGATGAAAGTGCTTTGGCAGTTTCAAGTTGATTTCCTCAAAGGTTATTGCAAATATATCAGAGTATTTGTTGATAAGTTCTTTTAACTCCTTCTTTTCTTCTTCATCAAGCTGTTCTCCAAAGGTATATGCCTTCTTATTTACCATTTTGGATGCGTGTTTGAGTTCTATTATGATTTTTGCAATGTTCATTCTGTTGAAATTATTAGCTTATTATATCTCTCTCCCATCAACGATTGATTATTACATCACTCAATTGTGGCTTAGACGATCTTTGTTTTATATCGACTAATCATAAATTAGCATTAATAAATATACGCATATTGGCTTCATAAGCCAGTATACTCTTTACTCCAAATACACATTCAAAGATCAAATTTCAACAGGTTATGAGCCCCAAGCTGCTTGAATTGTAGCTCGACAACCTGAGATCTACGCATCTATGCAATCATAGCATTTACGCAATCATAGCAGTTACAACTGCGATTACAGTAAGCATTTATTTAACATTGTAAACAATGTATCAAACAATGTGATAAACAATATGACAAACAACACCGTAATAAAGCAACGTGATAAACAACATGTAACAACATAGCATTCAACAACATAATGAAATGGACAACCTATACACATCATCGTCGTCAGCAACAAGATCGACAAGATTGCAGTCTAAATCAAAAACAGATAACAGATATCAACCCCCTGATGACGATGACGAAGGATTGGATGGCAACTATTAGAGCAATATTGGATTTAGCCTCGATCAACAGGAACAGATGGCTACAATGATCAGAAATCAGGAAGATAAATTAGACACGCTGACAACCCTATTGAGTGAATTGATGGCAAAAATCGACAAAACAAATGCATCACCTAGCGCACCAACCAATCAGAATGCAGCTACAGAAGGTAACACACCACAATCACCATCACCATCACCAACAACATCAACAAAGCTTAACGATCTGGTGAAGGAGTACCTGAGATCGATCAACAAATTCAATGGGTCAGGAGGCGCACCCAGATTGTTTGATTACTTTGATACCATAGAGCAATTTATCACCAGCGCCAATCTATTAATACAAAAGGAGGAAGTTAACACAGCGATCAGTAAAATTACAAGCAATGCTAGAATGTGGTTACGGAGGTACGTGAACATATTGGGAGAATTTGATTCATAGAATGAGCTTAAAGAGGCTATGATACAAAAATATATACCAATGGAACAATTGTTATGAATGCGCGATAAGCTTGCAATGATAAAGCAAAAAGGATCGATTGAAGATTATAATGACGTGTTCAACCAAATTATGGCGCAAATCAAAGATATGACCGACACAGAAGCTATACTGTAATATCTCCGGGGTCTAAGCCCCAGATACTAGGAATTAATACTTGCGCGGGAGAATATGCCAACAACGCTGGAGGCTCTACAACTCGCATGCATCAGGTTCAACTCAGATAACAAGCAGAGGTGCGACGAAGCCCATGTGACAGACTGAGGCGGCTACCGAGGTGGCTACTGAGATGGCTACCGAGGCGGTGGTCATAGCAATTGAGGCAGAAATGCTGGACGAGGCCGAGGCTATAACAATAATAACAGAAACAATCGAGGAGGTCATCATAATGACTGAGGTGGCGATCGCAGAGCCCATTGAGGCGGGAATTTTTGGGGATACCCTTGGAAATATTATGTCTATGAGAGAGAACACAGAATATTTCAATGCAACAAATTCAACAATTAGGTAAAAACAGAAAAAGAAAAAGAAAAGGCTAAACCGAGAGCCAAAGCAAACCTGGCGATTGGCGCCATCATTGATTCAGGTGCTACATAACATATGTTCAACCAATTGGAGTTTTTCGAGATGGTGGCTGAGCATGACGGCTTGGTCACATATGCAGGAAATGAGAAACTATGCGCAATGCACGTTGGGACAATTGAGCTCGACAACGAGCTGAAATTACAGGACATTTTATATATACCGGAGATCACCAGAAATTTAATATCTGTGTGGGCATTGACATGTGACGGAAATGACATAACCTTCAAAAGCGACAGATCAGTAATTAAAATCGGCATGGATTATAAAGAAATCAAAATCGGACAAGCCAATGGCGACCTATTTCATTTATCGACATCACCAGAGCTAGAGCTAGAAGCAAACATCGCTGATTCCAAGATCGATGACTATACATTATGGCATCACAGGCTGGGCCATCCAGGCTGAAATACTCTGCAATCAATCAACAAATTTATCACAGAGCTTGGAGATGCAGCTGTCGACCAGACAAATCGAAATATGCACCAGGTGTGAACATGCAAAGTCACACTACAAGCCTTTTGGACATACGAAAAATCGATCGATAGAGCCTATCAGAAGGGTGCACTCAGATCTGTGTAGGCCGATGCCCATGCCATCAGTCAATGGAGTGAAATATTTATTAACATTCATTGATGACGCCACTCGCTATGTTACAATATATTTTATTGATAATAAAAGTGATACATTTGATCAATTCCGGACATTCAAGGCATTCGCCAAAATGCAATCAGGCTGAAAACTGAAGATTCTCCGGTCCGATAGAGGAGAAGAGTATGTAAACACCAAGATATGCGAATTTTTAATCAAAAACAGAATTCATCATAAAATGATGATGCCAGATACACCACAACAAAATGGTGTCACCGAACGATACAACCGGACATTGATGGAGTCAATCCGGGCCATTAAAATCACTGCCGGCATACCTGACAAACTTTGGGCAGAACTTGCTACAAGTGCTACATATTTACATAACCGATTGCCAATGCGAGCCAATAAGGAGAGTGCTTTACCATTTGAATTATAGCATGGTCACAAGCCTGATATCAGTAACTTGCACATTATATGGGCTGACACATATATACATATTCGCAAAGGAAAAAGGTTGAAACTGGCACCCTGATCCAAAAAGCTTAAAATGATTGGCTATTATGACGAAAAGAAAGTATATAAGCTCTGGGATCCAACCAATAGGAAGATAGAGATCAGCCATGACATCACATTTGATGAATCTATTATATTAAAATCCCTAACAATTGTCAATCCAGAAGATCAAGAATATGTCATCGAAGTGATCATTGGAGAATGCAAGATTGATGAAAAAAGGCAATATCTGGTTAAATGGCTAGGCAATGATGATGACAACAACACCTGGGAGCCAATTGAACAATTGATCGACACTGAAGTTCTACTAATTTGGCAAGATTGCATGTTAGAAGCTAATTTAATTGAATCGACCGATGACCCAATGACCTACAAGGAAGCAATTTCCCTGCCTGACGCAAAGCTTTGAGAGGAAGCGATCAATCAAGAGCTTAAATCACTTAAGAATAATGACACATGGACGATTGTACCTGAGGTGCCTGTGGGATGCAAGCCAATTGGATGCAGATGGGTATTTAAAAGGAAGCTTAACACTGATGGATCAGTTGCCAGGTACAAGGCGAGATTAGTTGCCAAGGGATATTCACAATAGCAAGGAATTGATTATGATGAAACATTTGCTCCCATGGCGAAATTCACATCGATCAGAGCACTTTTATTGATCGGTGCAACCTTAAACTTAGAAATTCACCAAATAGATGTAAAAACTGCATTCCTGAATAGCAATCTTGATAAAGAGATCTATATGATAGTACCTGAAGGAATCGACCAATCGGAGCTGTCACCAAGAGCTGTGTGTAAGCTCAATTAATTATTGTATAGACTAAAGCAATCACCTCATATGTAGAATCAGAAGATTGACAACTATCTCAGCTAATCAAATTTTACAAGACTACAATCAGATCATAGCATATATCTAAGAAGAAGACAAGATAATCAATCACTGATAATTATTGCCATATATGTCGATGATCTACTAATTCTGGCTGATTCGATGGAAACAATAAACAAATTCAAGGCGGAACTTAGCAATGCATTTGATATGACGGACTGTGGCAAAATTAAACATTTTCTGGGTATTTGAGTCATACATGATTGAAAAATACACACAATCACAATTGATCAAAGTCACTTTGCCAATTAAATCATTACAAGATTTAACATAACAGATGCCAAGCCAATCAGTACACCTCTTGATCCATCCATTCAACTCAAAGCTGAAGGAGGAAAATCTGTAGACTAAAGTCTATTCAGACAAATGATCAGTAGCATAATGTACCTGATGATTGGAATGAGACCTGATCTAGCTGCTGCTGTCAGCATCATCAGTCAATTTTCAGCCAATCCAATGCAAGAACATCACTACGCTCTCAAATGATTATTAAGATATATTAAAGGAACAGCCAATTATAAGCTGTGCCTTGGATGTGATTAGGATCTAAGACTGATCAGTTTCAGTGATACTAACTGGGGAGGAGACATTAATATATGATGATCAACCATGGGCTATATTTTCAACCTATCAGGAGGAGCCATCAGCTGGTCAAGCAAATGCCAACCAACCGTTACCCTATCAACAACTGAGGCAGATTATATGGTATTAGCACATGTGACGAAAGAAGCCATTTGGCTACGCACCCTATTGGATGAGCTAGGATATTTACCGAATTGTATAATAACCTTATTTGAAGACAACCAATCAGCAATCGCCCTCGCCAAAAACCCAATTAATCATACTTGATCAAAGCATATCGACATTCAGCACCACTTTATTCGAAAGAAAGTTAAATCAAAGGTGATAAATATCGTCTATATGGCAACAGATGAAATGATTGCTGATGCATTAATCAAGCCACTTGTATGACCAAGACTCGAAATGTTGATCGCAAAAATGGGCTTACGTAACTAACTTTTTAAAACTTTTATGTTCTTTATCATGTCATTCATATCACTCAAGTAGTATTTTATATATAGTTATTTGCAGTAAATGTACTTCATGGATGCCATTCGTAATGTACAGTTGAACATTTTATTTTTTATTCTTTTATTTTTTATTTATTTATTTATTTATTTTTTATCAAGATATGTCAAGCAGGGGGAGTGTTAAAATTATTAGCTTATTATATCTCTCTCCCATCAACGATCGATTGTTACATCACTCAATCATGGCTTAGACGATCTTTGTTTTATATTGACCAATCATAAATTAGCATTAATAAATATATGTATATTGGCTTCATAAGCCAGTGTGCTCTTTACTCTAAATACATATTCAAAGATCAAATTTCAACACATTCTGGTAGATCTAAACCCTTTATCTCCTCTAGTTATTTCTTCGAGGTTGGCTACTTCTATAGCCTTACCTGTCCAGATGGGTATGATTATTAGCTGCACAATTCGATCTCCTCCATAGAGTTTAGCTATGTTGAATCGATGTCGGTTAATAACTACGATCTTGATTTTGTCCATATAGTCTGCATCAATGACTCCTGCATTGATTGTGATTCTGGTGACTGCTAGAGAACTTCTTGGTTTAATTTGACTATAATGTCCTCGAGGTATTTTTGCAGCAATTCCTATTTCAACTATGCATGATTCTTCTGATTGCAGTTTGATGTTTTTAACAATAGAGAGATCAAATCCAGCGGCTTGTTTACTTTTTTGTTCCAAAGATTTAGCCTTCTGGTTGGTTTGTACGATCTGCATCATGAAGAATTCCTTTTGTTTATTCTCATCATCACTTTCTATTATTTGCAGGTAGACTCCTCTTTCTAGATCGATGGGTATTTTATAATGTCGTCTTTTCTAGGTAATTTGCATTTTGTATGCACCAAGGTCAATTACTGCTTGTACCTTTTTTAGTTAGTTATTCCCAATGATGAGGTCATAGGACATAATGTTGACCACCATTGCTGATACTGGAATAATAAGTTTACTGAAGCGGATAGGTAGTTTATGTACTTTGCCAAGCAGTGTTGCGACATATCCATCTGCCACTACAATTATTATAGTTGTGGCCTCTTTGATCTGCCACCTAAGTCAGTCGAGCATCATTTTACTGATAATGCACCCTCCAGCACCTATATTGATAATACATAGTATCGTAATTTCCTCAATCTAGCATTGTGAGTATGCCGATGAGTTCTGTAGTTCATCGTCCTCTAATTGTTATACTGTATTAATCTCTACTATTTCATACCCAGATTGTGCATCACTTATCCCTTTTTGGATTTTCTGTCAGAAGGTTGGAAATTTGGCAAGTTGTCCTATTTTAACTGGAATGGTCATATCCTCCATTTCTTTCTATATGTCTAAGCTATATTTCTTTAATTTCCATAATTTGCATTCCTTGTTTCCTTTACTTATAGGTGCTTCAAACATTAGCATATCTTCTCAGATAATTCGGTTCACTTCTTCTTCAAAGAGCTCATCTTGTTTGTCACCATTGAATTCATGCTCTTGTGCTCATTGTGCTACCCATGGAGTTTTCATTATATAAAGAGATCCTACCTTTTTGGGACATCCAGGTTTTCATTTCTCCTACATGGCTGGGAATGCTTCCACCTGGCTGTACTCATCTTCGCTATCAAAATCTTCTTCCTCAAAGGTAACAACATTTATCTAGATTCATCCTTAGATTCTTGGTTGGGCAATTCTACTCATTTCCATTATGTATCTTGAAGCATAGTGTCCTTTTTCTCCACATCTTCTATATACTCTCATATCTGGTTGAGTGCAGTCTCTTGATATATGCCCATCTTGGTTATACCTGAAGTATCTTGAATTTCTGATCGGATATGTATTTGATCCTATTGTGAGGGTTGGGTTTGCCATAAATTATTGGACTAGTTGCTGTGCATCAATTTGCCTTTTAAGGTCTGATATATGCGCAGTTATCTTACTCATCTGTTTAATGAGATCATCCATGGCTGGGTCCTTTCATAAAGCTGCCTCCCAGTTGACTGTTGCTGGTGTGATAGTAGGTACAACTGCTAGTATCATATGGGTTTCTTGGAGGTTGCTTGGTAAAATTTGTTGCATTATATCTTGACTTAGGTTTTGTATAGCCCAATATCTTTGTGCATAATCCACCTTTTGTGTGTGATTTAGTTCAACTGGGCTGGAGTGTACTTGGAGAGTAATTTCCCAGTGAAGTCTATTTATAAATGACTACTCTATGATGAGGTTCTAGTTGGCTGCTGGATATCCCGCAAGGTCTACTGCATGTCTTATCTTCATGTGGAAGGCAAGAGGACTTTCATTTATTCCTTGATATACTGATGCTAGCTGATCTTTTATACTTTGCTGTATATCGGCAGTATGATAGGTTTCTCTTAACTCTGTGATAGTGTTGGTGAAGGTTACTGCGGTATTTGCTTCTGCATTTGCTCCTCCTGCTCCTACGTTAAATTCTCCATTTGCTGCTGTAGTGAGTGTTGCGGCATTGTATGCAATCTTGGCGGGTCCTTGTAAAACTGCTTCTAGGATATTTACTTTTGCAATGTTGTTGAACTGTCGGATTGTGTTATAAATCTGTAAATCTTCGATGTACTTGATTACTGATTCAGCTGGTACATAACCAGTAAAGATCAGTGGTCTTTCTGTCATTTCATATGTGTTGTTTTCTAACTCGTTGTCTGTTTCATCATTGGATGATTCATAAAATAATGCTTGTAGATTATCACTGAAATCGATAGCTGATTCGTCGTCTGATGATAGCTTGTCATGTACTGTAAGGGAGGTGATAGATTCTCTTGTCTTGCTATAATCGCCATCTGAAGGGTTAGGTATAATAAATTCTTCTTTCTTGGAGCCGGAACTGTTCGGTGATCTTCTTCGTATGAAAAGTGGGGGTGTCCTTCAGTGGTCCATTTTGAACAATGCTGTCTTCCGCTATGGGTATACTGTTGTTACTTGAAGGGATAGTTCAGTCCTGCTTGAATGAGGATATGAGAGTCCTCCTGCCAGTCAGCACCAAGATATAACAAATGTACTAATAACCAGTTGTTCGTTCATTTGTTGAGAATGCTTAGAGTGTCAGATGCAATATCTCCCTTTGCGTATCCTTACTACAGCTATGTGCTGTGCTCTTCAGACTTTACTATGACTGATATTGAGATATTCCAAGACTCTGTACAAACTGATTTATTTGGATAGAAATAGAGGGGGTTTTTATACAAATTTGAGAAACAAAAGAACAACTAATAAAGACTTCACTATAAAAATACAATTCAATCATTGTGAAGAATATGTAATAACTCTGGTAGTGGCATTTTGCAGAAATAAAAGTTGTCAAGCAGAAATAAAAGTCATTAAGCAGAAATAAAAGTCATCAAGCAGAAATAAAAGTCATCAATAACTAAAAATGAAAGGGGATAGAATATTACAGTAACTTCTTAATCAAGTGTAGTACAAAATTCATGAAAATCAGTTAAGTCAAGGGTCGGCCATCACATCTGAGGGCTCAACTGGGAATGTCTCATCCTCGAGACTCTCTAGGTCAGCAGCAATGTGAATTAGTGATATATGAGAGAAGCTAATAAAATAAGCTCCTCTGAATGCGAGTCTCCGAAATTGTGTGCATGATCCATGCAGTGGTGAGCATAATGTTGTCACTGGGTCTTCAGTTAAATCTGTCGGTTAAATCCATCGAAGTTAACCAAAAATATAAAAATAAGAAAATACTATTCTTGATAAGGATATTACTAAATAAAAAAGTAGCTCGTCATGTTTCTATAAACAAATGACTCCTAGATATGAAATAAAATAAAAGGGATAATAAAATAATATCAAATAATATCCAAATGCAAATAAATAAAATAAGTGTCTATCGAAGTTCACCAAAAAAGATAATAATAATGATATAATAATGTCCAATCTGAATAAAAGGGAATAAGTTACTGAGATAATAAATGAAATATACATCAGATAAGAATATGTTATTAGTTCAATACAAAAAAAAAAGGTGAAATTGATCAAAAATAAAAATAAATTAATTATTCGATGAATAAATAACTGAATAAAATAGACTCTAAGGGTGTCGAAATATTAAAAAAAATATATAACTAAAGACCTAAGCTCACTTTTTCTTTCTCTTTTTTTATATCATCATTGTCCTCTATGCCAATTTGTCCAGTTACGTGGGTACATAGTCATTCGTAGATTCATGATGCTCGGCATTGCTTGTTTATTCTTCTCGTTCTGGTCATTTCAGTCATTCTAGATTCATAGCACTCGACTTGCTTATTTCAGTCATTCTAACTTCTTTCGTTTTCATTTTTCATTGCAGATTTTGCTAGAATCCCTAAGAATCTCTCTGCATGGTGCATGTATAAGTCGTTCTGCTGATTTCGGTAAGTAGCTCTAGATTTTACTATATGTGGAGGTCACGATACATTCCTTCATTCCTTGCATGATTCGGGTACTGTGATTTGTTTTGTTTATACTGGGGTTGGGTGATTCTAACATTTGGGTGCGAGCTAATTCATTGAGTCTATTTTCCTTCTAACTCTTAGGTCATTCGTTCATTCGGGTGCAGATTAGATTCTTAGTTGGGTATCCTGGCTTTTTGACTTTGTATAAGCTTATTCATTGAGCTGAACTGATTTGTCGGTCATTTGAGCTAGGTCATTCGAGCTAGGGTTATTAGTGGGCTATAACCATTGATGAGGTGAGTGATTTAGGCATATGTGTGTGTGTATGTGCATGTCATACTTGTTTAAATACTACGCGTCAGTTAGACTGAATGTTGGTCAGACTGAATCTCACTATATGGTGTCATCAGTCATGAGGTCTTGGGGCATGGGATTCACATGTGATTCTATTCTTGGTGACTTGCTTTCTTTTGGCGATTTGTTTCTTGGCTGGTCTTGTCATTTTGAGCATCTCATTATATGTCTTGCTCTCTTATTATCTGAATTTGTCTGTTCTCTTCGACCAGGGTTGTCTTCTTGCTTGAGTCAGCAATGAGGTGTCCAGAATGAGGTCTTTAGCCTAGGTAAGTTCTTGGGGTCGCACCAAGATTTGGGGTAGGTCTTAGATAGTTGTTCGTGTATGATTCTGGCGGGTATAAGAATGGGGTCCCACTGCTTATCTTTCTTCAAAAAGTCTTCTAATTCACACACTACTCCTTTCTCCTATACTTCCATTATGACTTCACAGTACTAACAATATCCAGTGACTATTGATAATTTTGTAGAGTCAAGTCCTCCTTCGAGTCCTTCTGTTCTTGGCAAGTGTCATTGAGATGATGATAACAGTGAGATCATCTGCAAAACTTCTCTGAGTCAGCAGTTTTAGGACACTGCAGATTCTGATGGTGATGACAATGGCAAGTGGCTTCCGACGAGCTCTAGTGTCCTGGGCAAGTAGTCTTGGGATATAGCGGATTCTAATGGTGATGATGAGCATCCTCCCAAGTATCGATAGACTGGTAAATGATTCAAGGCATAAGATATCTGTCTGATCAACTGGAAGTATCTTTGATCATTACTGATTTCTTTTCCTATGATTTTGCTATATATTTTGAATTTCTAGCACCTCCAGCTCCTTCTGTACATCATGTCAATTCTCCAATCTTTAGCAGTCCAATACTGAGTCCTTCGGATGCAGATGCAGATCAGTCCAACATCTTAGTCATCAGTGCTATCGAAAATGACAATGATGATGAAGAATATGGTCCTAGTCAGTGGTGGGGGTTTTCTGTAGCTAAGGCTTCTAGCCAGTATTCTAACGATGACGATGATGATGGGGTAGCAACTCAGCTACTCGATGAGGGCTTTGATATTGATGCGATGCAATATCCTATCTAGGGTAAGTACTATAGTCTGCAGGATCTTCCTGAAGTATTTTCATTTACTAATAATTTTCTTGTTCTATATTTTTACTATATTTTATAAATTGTTCACAGATTCAACAACTTCTAAAAGATGCTCTGATACTAAGGTTGATGATGAGAGAAGTCTTGAGCTAGCTTCAAAGTCTGATTCTGATTCTGATATTGATTCTTTTGATTATTTTTCTCCTATGATTCTGTCTAATATTGATGAGGAAGAAGAAGAATTTCTAGAGGTTGATCAGGTTAGTCGATCGATTAGATAGCTTTGCTTCCATATATTGATTAAAAGCTGATTCAGCAATAAAGATTTCTTCAGTCAATGATTTATTTCTTCTCCAAGTTGCTGTGATCATTTTATTCTTCCTCTAGGGCAATATTTGGTAGTCCTTCTGTAGTTATTTCCTATAGCATATACCAGGGTGCGCTGGCTTCGAGATAGTTATAATTTATCGATTTCTTGTTCGATTTCTCTATTTCTCCTTCATTTGGTTCGGTTCGGTCTGTTCAGTTCAGTTTTGTTTATTTCGGCTTCATTCACTTTGGCTATTTGGTCAGTTCAGTTCAACTCATTTAATATATCTCATTTAGTTCAGCTTGTTTGGTGATTGTTCAGCCCTTCAGCTTACCAGCATGGCTATCGGCGATGCTCTTTCGGTAATTTGTTTCTCCTGTTCATTTCATATAGATCTTATCTTGGGTGGAACCTGGTCATACTAGTGATTTGAACCTATATCTTCAATGCATGCCTTAGTGTTTCCTAATGACATTTTCCTATAGTATATGCCAGTTGCGCTTTTTGAGGTAGTCTATTTGTAGCATTGGGTCGTTTCGTTTTGTTTCGGGCAGAGCATCAATTTAATGAGTCTGCAGTCATAACAGTTTGGTCATAACAGTTTGGTCCTGCTTGAATGAGGATGTGAGAGTCAGTCTTTTGATTGTTGTAATTATTAGCTTATTATATCTCTTCTATCAATGATTGATGCATCAACGATCGATCATACGTCACTCAATTGTGGCTGAGACGATCTTTGTTTGTATCGACCAATCATAATTTAGCATTAATAAATACACACATATTGGTTTCATTAGCCAGTGCGCTCTTTACTCCAAACACACATTTGAAGATCAAATTTCAATAGGTTATGAGCCCCGAGCCACTCAAATTGCAGCTTGACAACCTGAGATCTACGCAATCATCTACACAATTATAACTGC
>RBNK01001337.1:0-16003 GCA_003990785.1 Endogone sp. FLAS-F59071 | reverse complement strand
AAACTCTATAGAACCAGATGACAATCTCCCCCCCCTCCATCCAAGCATTGTTGCTAATAAAATCTGCTAAGAAGTGATAGAATTACCTGATTTTTCATTATCACACACCTATCTAATCTTCTGATTCTTACATAATCTCTTGATGACACAGCAATGTTTCCACATCTAACCAATTTTTTAAGCTCTTCTAACCCTCTAATGATGCAGCAATGATTCCTACCATCAGTGATTATTCCTACCCTATTCATCATTTCCACTGATCAGTGATTGTTTTATCCAATTTCTCAAGCTCTTCTGACCCTTGTGATATAGCAATCATTTCCACTAATTCCATTATTCTCATCACTTATAATTAATATAGCAGTTTTCTCATACTTTTATTTTGATTATAAAGTATTATTTCTAGTGCTTGGTCATCTCAGTTCTTGATCATCAGATCATTAGCATATTATTTGACCATCATCTCATTTATCAGTTGTATTATATTATTTATTTGTCATATATTTAGCTTTGACCTTTTTGTATAAATACTCTCTTTATTTTCATTCAATAAAGCTTCAGCCTGACTTCAGCTCCAGCTCTGGCTCAGACTCTCACTCTTGCTCTCTCTCCCAGCTTAAGCCCAATATAGATTTTAGCTCAGCTACTGGTTCCTGATTGAGCTCATAAATCTTTTATATTTTGCCAATTCCAGAGTCTCAACCTCTCATTATATAGGTAGTTAAGTAATTTAGATATTACCTCATCAGATAATATTTCAAAGTCATTATAGACTATTTGATGCTTAAATAGCTATTTAACAGACCTGATCCAAGTAGAATATATATATATTAGATTATAACACTTTAAGAATACAACTTCACAGTGAAATTTAGAAAGGAAAGATGAATTAAAATGCTGATGCACTTAGCAGAATACTATTATTAAATATCTAAGGCAAAGCATAACAATGAATGTAATACTATACTATGATTTGGTGATTTGGTTAATAAGGAGAGAAATCAGAAAAGATATAGAGGATTAGACAAAGAACATTTTATTAACTGCAAACAGACAGTATAAAATTCAGAACAATTTATTATATTGTAAAAAGAAGGGGTACATTATTCTAGTAATTCAAGAGAAGAACATATTAAACATTTTATCATTAGTATACAATTATTTGTTATCTGGATATATAAGCTAGGATAATACTTTATATCAACTTAAAAATTCAGTATAGTGGCCTAGAATACAAGATGATGTAACCAACTTTATACAAAACTATAATACATATCAAAAATGAATAAGAGCAAAAGACACACCTCAAGCTGCTTCTGCAACCATTAAGGCTGAGCTAATTTTGTATATTAGGATAGACATTATGAGACCTATACTAGTAACATTAACAAAAAAAAGATATATTATTTTAGCAGTTGATTTTTTTACAAAATATCTAGAGGCAATAGTAGTTAAAGGTATAGATGTATAAACAGTAGCCAAATTTCTATATTAACATTATCTGCAGATATAGAGTACCAAAGGAAATAACTAGTGACCAAGGTATAGAGTTTCTAAATGAGCTGATCAGGAAACTTAAGTGGACTTATCATATTAAGTACATCTGAATGACATTATACCACCTATAAGGAAATAGTTAAACCAAGAGTTTTACTATTTAGAAAAAGATATTGGAATATATAATAATTATTTATGGACTTACATCATATGAGACATTGGCAGGTTACAATTAATCTAAAAGAAAGCATCTGTGTTTATTGACAAGATGTAAGAGAGATAATGGATAAACCAAAACAAGAAGGTAAATGCAAACCTCTTATATATTGAAGATTAAGTCCTTATATATTAGAACATTATGAAATCATCATGATTACCTAAATTATAACCAAAATAGAAAGGACTATACTATGTACAAGCTATAAAAGAGAGTATAATCTGGCTTAGGAGACTCAACAGTTTTATTCTTCCTACCCCAGTCAATCAAAGCAAGACTAAAATTGATTATAACTAATAAATGAAGCCCAAAGAAGAATATGGAAAAAGCTATAAAGGAAGCCCTGATAAGGGAATCTAAGACTATTGACTAGATACCCTTCAATCAAGAGAAAGACTCTAAAAAACTTCTGTTGCTTAGCCAACAGTATCACAAATGGTTATGCTACCAAATTAAGTAACTAATACTATGATTCAGTTTCATCAAGGTTGGGTCTATAACTTATCTAATAAAACTGAAGATAAGAGACTATACTGTCTAGGTTCAAAAAAGAGATAGTTGATAGAATTTATATACTCTTTTTAGATTATAAATAAGTCCTTGCCAGCTTTTATAGAAAAATCATTAATATTATAAAACTTACTTATGTATATAAAGATTGTTCAAATCTACTGATCTGTTGAAAATAAGATTACCTTGCTTTTATCTAGTCTTGAGGACAAGCCTTTTTCAGTTGAGCTCCAGATATGATAGCTAACCCCCAACTTGCTTAATTTTTATAAATTTGCTACTATACCCAATTTAGTTATAGTTACCTTTCACTTTTGAATATTTATACTATATGATCATATCTGCAGCTATAAGCTATCTACTTTAGTGGTGAGAACACTACAAAGATATACATTACCTACTATAATAGTAAGGATACTACTTTAGCAATATTATACAATTTGTAATAACTGTAAGAGTGATATATAAAAGGCATTAACAAAACACTTATAGAAACATAATAAAACAACTATACCTGCCATTAACTGCCAAACTCAGAGAATATAAGAATTTTATCTGACCTAACTGTAGTAAAGAAATACTGCCAGATGCTCAATTCCACTTTGACCAAACTATGAACAGATCAAGAACATAGTAGAAAATGCAATTATCAACCAATATAATAAATCACTACAACTATATACTAGAGTAACTCAAGAGGATACTATTGATATAGTAAAATTCATAAAAAGAAATATCAGCATCTACCAATTCAACAATACTGCTAGACAATTCAGAAGCTATTATCAATAGGATATGCCTTACAACTAAGGCAAGAAAACTATCAAGAACTGACAGAATGAGAATCTACTGAATATCTAGAATTAAACCCTTAGGAAAGATACATAGCTAAAAGAACCTTTAATATATTCTAACATTGGCCATCTACATTGAAACACCTTAGTAATCTAAGTCTATATTAATGGAAAAACTTATGAAATGTAGAAGAAGAAACATTATTACTTCACCTCTTAGGAAATTATCTAGTAAATAACAACCATATCAAAGAAGAAACTAGCACTTCCTTATTCAGATTAGATACTATGTACTAAAATTATCAACACTGTAGATATCATCTATACTGCTGAAATTATCAATACTGTGGATATCATCTATACTGCCAAAATTATCAACACTATGGATACCACCCATACTACTAAAATTATCAACACTATTGATGCTATCAACATTGTTAATATTTTATTCAATAACGAATGGTACTTATAAATTAATTATAGTATAACCAATAATATTCTAAGTAGTAACCTGAGCAGCTATCTGTATAGTACCTTGAGAATTTTATATAAATATCTCTTAATTCTTTATTTAATAAACTTCACTTCTAAAGCTGTGTACACTTAAAGACTTTTTGAGAGCTTAAGATCTCACTCCCTTCTACATATCAAGAGTGCTAAAAAGACTATAAGTCTAAAAATTATAATTAATAATTTTTACATGAAATAAAGTACTTTCAATATTTTAGAAACCTTGTAATGTACTTGGAGATTCCTAAGTCTAATGCAGATTAGTATCATCAGATGCTTCCTTATAGGTAGTTTAGAAGAAACCCCTTTATAATAACCAAATTATTATCTTTGTAGTGAAGTCTTTTTAGTTCTTCAATTTTGTATAAATATCTCCTTTATTTCTATTGTAAGGATAAGATTCTAGAATTGGTAAAATATAGAAGATTTATAGGCTCAATCAGGAACCAGTAGCTGGGCTAAGTTCTGTTTATATATAGGAGATTAGAGAGTGTATAAGGTAAGATGTAGGGAAATAATACTTAAAATTTAAAGAATTATATATATCTTATAAGGTACAAAGAATGGTAAGTCCTTAGATGTATTTCAACAATTAAGTTAATTTGTTAATATTTAAAAGCAATATATCTTGATGTATCTCAGCTTGAAAATCACTAAGCAAATACTTCTTTACTAGTTTCATTCAGGTCTTAGACTTTGTATTTGATCTCAAGCTTAAGCAAAGATTTATTGAATGAAAATAAAGAGAATATTTATATAAAACTTAAGGGATAGTATTGAATATAATAATAATATATCAAAAATTGCTAAGGAATTGAAGATTAAGGTTATTATAGATGAATTAGACTGTAATTTCCAAAATTGGGATAAAATTGCTGATTTTAGGGAGATTATTGACTTCTAGAAGGTTAGTGATAGCAGGGAGGTCAGTGACAGCAGGGTGGTCAGTGACTTCCTATAGCATAATAAGGTTGTCCTTGTAGTTAATATAATTATTGGCTTTATTATTCTCATAGATCATTTGTGGTGCAGCAATGTCTTTGGGGCTTTCAGGAGTAGTTACATTATTCTTAGAGGCTAGGGGGATAACTGATAAGTTTGCTGTGGCATCCTCAAATTCAGGGGCTTTGAAGACTTCAAGGTTGAGAGTTATAAGGGCTTCGAACTTTAAGTTTATAAGATCATCAGAGATAACTATATCGAAGTTAAGATCATTAGGTTCAAATATCTTGAAATCATTGAATATGTATTCTTTGTTGGTAGCAGCATCATCCTCTGAAGACAAGGGTTCTCTGTTTTGGTCTTGAACTGCTGGTTCTAGGTCAAAATCCTCCAAAAGAGTATCAAAAATATCTAGGCACTGACTGGTCTTCATTTGGCTCTAGTGCTTGAAGCTTAGTCTTTCTAAATATAGTACTACTGTTGGCCAGTACTTGAAAACTTAATATGTTCTTGATCTAAGTTTCCTTTCATTCTTGTTGAGATCAAGGTCTAATGGTTCTAGAGCATCTATAATTATATCCAATGTATATCCTAATTAGTAGTAGAACTTGAAGTAGAACATGTTCTGTACTCTTACAAAGTGCTCCATGTTGTTGTATATAATATCTACCATATCTAAGAGATCTTCTATATAATCAACCTCAATGGGGGCTTATGGTTCTATATCTCGATATAGAAGTGCTTGCCAGATCATGTTGATTATATCAGATATATCCAGGGGAAGTGGTCGAGTCCTTTTTACATTGTTTTCTCTAGTGTATAGTTTTGGTCTTTTATTGGCAGAATTCCTTATAAGTGGTATTATCTTGATATAGAATATTTGATGGTAGTTACTGAGATTAAAATATATATCTCCTCTTACTATCTAAATAAATCAGTTTGCATAGAGTCTTAGAATATCTTAATATTAGTTATAGTAAAGCCTAAATAGTACAGCACATAGCTGGCAGTAAGGATATACAAATAGAGATATCATATCCAACATTCTGAGCATTCTCAACAAATATATGTAGAACAACCAGTTATTAGTATATTTATTATATTAGTAAATTTATAGCTTAAAGTAATTATTAAATATATAGAACTATTTTAAATCTAATACTTTTATAAGCTTAAATTTACTATTTTTAAAAAGATATTACTCTAAAAAGTAAATTCTAAAAAAAGCTTTCTATTTAATTGAAACTATAAATATATTCTATTAATTTATAAAGTTAGTTTCTTATAATCTATATATTATATAAGAAATAAAAGTTAAAAGTGTTGAAATTATTAGCTTATTATATCTCTCTCTCTCTCATCGACGATCAATATTATATCACTCAATTGTGGCTTAGACGATCATTGTCTGTATTGATCAATCATATATTAGTATTAATAAATACACGCATATTTGGCTTCATGAGCCAGTATGCTCTTTACCCCAAACACACATTTGAAGATCAAATTTCAACAGATTATGAGCCCTGAGCCACTCGAATTGCAGCTTGATAACCTGAGATCTATGCAATCATAGCAATTATAACTGCGATTATAGTAAGCATTTATTTAACATTGTAAACAATGCATCAAACAATGTGATAAACAATGTGACAAATGACACTATGATAAAACAATGTAATAAACAACATGTAATGACATAGCATTCAATGATATGACACAATGAAATGGACAATCTATACATATCATCATCAGTAACAAGATCAACAAGATTGTGGTCTAAATCAAAAATAGACAACAGATATCAAACCTTTGATGATGACAAAGGATTGGATGGCAACCATCAGAGCAATATAGGATTTAGCCTCGATCAACAGAAACAGATAGCTACAATGATCAGAAATCAAAAAGATAAATTAGACATGCTGACAATCTTATTAGGCAAATTGATGGCAAAAATCAACAAAACAAATGCATTACCCAGCATGTCAACCAATCAGAACACAGCTACAGAAGGCAACACACCACAAATACAAATACAATTACCATCACCAACAATATCAACAAAGCTTAACAATCTGGTGAAGAAGTATCTGAGATTGATCAACAAATTCGATGGGTCAGGAGGTGCACCCAGATTGTTTGATTACTTTGATGCTATAGAGCAATTTATCACTAGCGCCGATCTATTAGTACAAAAAGAGGAAGTCAATGCAGCGATCAGTAAAATTACAGGTAATGTTAGAATGTGGCTATGGAGGTATATGAATATATTGGGAGAATTTGATTTGTAGAATGAGCTTAAAGAGGCTATGATGCAAAAATATGCACCAATGGAACAATTGTTACAAATGTGTGATAAGCTTGTGATGATGAAGCAAAAAGAATCGATCGAAGATTATAATAACACGTTTAACTAGATTATGGTACAAATCGAAGACATGACCGATACAGAAGCTATACC
Source organism: Endogone sp. FLAS-F59071 (assembly GCA_003990785.1). NCBI lineage: Eukaryota > Fungi > Mucoromycota > Endogonomycetes > Endogonales > Endogonaceae > Endogone > Endogone sp. FLAS-F59071. The sequence continues at coordinate 9,069 of RBNK01001337.1, read as the reverse complement.
GTAATATCTCCGGGGTCTAAGTCCCAGGTACTGGGAATTAATACTTGTGCAGGAGAATATACCGATAATGCTGGAGGCTTTATAACTTGCATGCATCAGGTTTGACCCGGATAATAAGCAGAGGCATGATGAAGCCCATATGACAGATCAAGGCAGCTACTGAGGCAGCTACTAAGGTGGCAGTTGCGGCAACCAAGGTGGAAGCGCTGGATGAGGCTGAGGCTATAACAATGATAATGAAAACAATCGAAGAGGTCATTATAATGACAGAGGCAACCGAGGCGGCGATCACGGAGCCCATCAAGGTAGGAATTTTTAGGGATATCCTTGGAAATGTTACGTCTGTAAGGGAGAACATGGAATATTCCAATGCAACAAATTCAATAATTAGGTAAAAACAGAAAAAGAAAAGGCTAAACCGAGAGCCAAAGCAAATCTGGTGATTGGCGCCATCATTGATTCAGGTGCCATGCAACATATGTTCAACCAATGGGAGATTTTTGAGACAGTGGCTGAGTACGACAGCTTGGTCACATGTGCAGGGAACAAGAAGCTATGCGCCATGCACGTTGGGACGATTGAGCTCAATGACGAGCTGAAATTACGGGATGTTTTATATGTACCAGAAATCACCAGAAATTTAATATCTGTGCAGGTGTTGACATGTGACAGAAATGACATAACCTTCAAAAGTGACGGATCAGTAATTAAAATCAGCATGGATCATGAGGAAATCAAAATTGGACAAGCTGATGGTGACTTATTTCATTTATCGACATCACTAGAGCTAGAAGCAAATATTGCTGATTCCAAGATTGATGACTATACACTATGGCATCACTGACTAGGCCATCCGGGCCAAAATACTCTACAATCAATTAACAAATTTGTCACAGGGCTCAGAGATGTGCAGCTGTCGACCAGACAAATCGAAATATGCGCCGGGTGTGAACATGTGAAGTCGTACCACAAGCCTTTTAGACATACGAAATATCGATCGATAGAGCCTATCAGAAGGGTGCACTCAGATCTGTGTGGGCCGATGCCTACACTATCAGTCAACAGAGTAAAATATATATTAACATTCATTGATGATGCCACTCACTATATTATAACATATTTTATTGATAACAAAAGTGATACATTTGATCGATTCCGAGCATTCAAGGCGTTCGCCAAAATGTAATCAGGCTGAAAACTGAAGATTCTCTAGTCCGATGGAGGGGGAGAGTATGTAAACACCGAGATGCGTGAATTTTTAATCAAAAATGGAATTCATCATGAAATAATAACGCCAGACACGCTGCAACAAAACAGTATCACTGAACGATATAACTGGACATTAATGGAGTCAATCTGGGCCATTAAAATCACTGCCAACATACCTGATGAACTTTAGGCTGAACTTGCTGTAAGTGCTATATATTTACATAACCGATTGCCAACATGAGCCAATAAGGAGAGTGCTTCACCATTTGAATTATGGTATGGTCACAAGCCTGATATCAGTAACTTACGCATCATATAGGCTGACGCATATATGCATATTTGCAAAGGAAAAAGGTTGAAACTGGTGCCCTAATCCAAAAAGCTTAAAATAATTGGCTATCATGATGAAAAGAAGGCATACAGGCTCTGGGATCCAACCAATAGGAAGATAGAGATCAGCCGCAATGTCACATTTGATAAATCTATTATATTAAAATCCCCAACAATCATCAACCCAGAAGATCAAGAATATGTCATTGAAGCAATCATTGGAGAATGCAAGATTAATTAAAAAAGGCAATATCTGGTAAAATGGCTAGGCTATGACAATGATGATGACAATACCTGGGAGCCAATCGAACAATTGATAAACACTGAAGCTTTACAAATTTGGCAAAATTGCATGCCAGAAGCTAATTTAATTGAATCGACCGATGACCTAATAATCTACAAGGAAGCAATTTCCCTGCCTGATGCAAAGCTTTGGCAGGAAGTGATCAATCAAGAGCTTAAATCACTTAAGAATAATAACACATGGACGATTGTACCTGAGGTGCCTGTGAGATACAAACCGATTGGATGTAGATGGATATTTAAAAAGAAGCTCAACACTGATGGATTGGTTGCCAGGTACAAGGCGAGATTAGTTGCCAAGAGATATTCACAACAGCAAGGAATTGATTATGATGAAACATTTGCTCCTGTAGCGAAATTCACATCAATCAGAGCACTTTTATCGATCAGTACAGTCCTAAACTTAGAAATTCACCAAATGGATGTAAAAACTGTGTTCTTGAACAGCGATCTTAATAAGGAGATCTACATAATAGTATCTGAAGGAATTGACCAATCAGAGCTGTCACCGAGAGCTGTGTGTAAGCTCAATCGATTATTGTATGGACTAAAGCAATCACCTTGTATGTGGAATCAGAAGATTGACAACTACCTTAGCCAATCAAATTTTACAAGACTATAATCAGATCACAGCATTTATCTAAGAAGAAGACAAGATGATCAATTGCTAATAATTATTGCCATATATGTCGACAATCTACTAATTCTGGCTGATTCAATAGAAATAATAAACAAATTCAAAGTAGAACTTAGCAATGCATTTGATATGATGGACTGTAGCAAAATTAAACATTTTCTAGGTATTTAAGTTATGCGTAATTGAAAAACACACACAATCACAATTGATCAAAGTCACTTTGCCAATCAAATCATTACAAGGTTTAATATAATGGATGTCAAGCCAATCAGTACACCCCTTGATTCATCCATTCAACTCAAAGCTGAAGGGGGAAAATCCGCAGACCAAAATCTATTCAGACAAATGATCGGTAGCATAATGTACCTGATGATTGGGACGAGACCTGATCTAGCTGCTGCTGTTAGCATCATCAGTCAATTTTCAGCTAATCCAATACAAGAATATCACCATGCCCTCAAACGATTATTAAGATATATTAAAGGAACAGCCAATTATAAGCTATGCCTTAGATGTGATCAGGATCTAAAACTGATCAGTTTCAGTAATGCCAACTGGGGAGGAGACATTAATATACAATGATCAACCACAGGCTATATTTTCAACCTATCAGGGGGAGCCATCAGCTGGTCAAGCAAGCGCCAACCAACTGTTGCTCTATCAACAACTGAAGCAGAATATATGGCATTAGCACATGCGACGAGAGAAGCCATTTGGCTATATACCCTATTGGATGAGCTAGGATATTTACCGAATTGTGCGACAACCTTATTTGAAGACAACTAATCAGCAATTGCTCTTGCCAAAAACCCAATTAATCACACTCAATCAAAGCATATTGATATTCAGCACCACTTTATTCAAGAGAAAGTTGAATCAAAGGTGATAGATATCGTTTACATAGTGACAGATGAAATGATTGCTGATGCATTAACTAAGCCACTTGCGCGACCCAGACTTGAAATGTTGATCGCAAAAATGGGCTTATATAACTAACTTTTTTTTTTTTTCAAAAACTTTTATTTCCTTTATCATGTCACTCTTATCACTTAAGTAGTATTCTACATATAGTTATTTGTAGTAAATGTACTTCATGAATGCCATTTGTGATGTACAGTTAAACATTTTATTTTTTTTGTTTTATTTATCAAGATATGTCAAGCAGGGGGAGTGTTGAAATTATTAGCTTATTATATCTCTCTCTCTCTCATCGACGATCGATGTTACGTTACTCAATTGTAGCTTAGATGATCATTGTCTGTATTGACCAATCATATATTAGCATTAATAAATACATGCATATTTGGCTTCATGAGCCAGTGCACTCTTTACCCCAAAAACACATTCGAAGATCAAATTTCAACAAAAAGATAAGACTAAATAATATTTAAAGTAGTTAATATATATATATAGACTATTTTAAAATCTAAAATTGGTATATACTAAAGTACTCTATTTAGCTCCATCTTCCTAGTATCAGAAAAATAGTTAATTAATCTACAAACTATTTTACTAAGATCTATGAACAAAATAGTCATAGATATAAATACTAGTTATAAACTATAAATTATTATTAGTAAACAGCCATAAACTACTCAAAAACTCTACTAGAACAATATCACAAACTATGAACACCTTTAGAATAATATCATGAACTATGAACTAGCTAGAACTGCCTATAAATACGTAGCTTAAGAATAGCCTATAAGCATGGATGCTTATCATAGACTATAAACTGAAAATAGTTTCCTGATGAGAGCTCCTAATGAACCAAGTTAAATCAATTAAAATCAAGTTGAATTTTGAATCCTCTAATTACATAGAAGGTTTGATTTTTCAAATCTAGCTAATTAATAATTTCCTGATTATATGACTATCATATGACTGATTTGAATTAGAAGTACTATATCTTTCAGCTCTTATTTCTTATACAATATATAGAATATAAAAAAACTAACTTTATAAATATAAGAGAGTTTCTCTAGAACTATCTGTAAGAAAGTATCTGATAATACTAATCTATGTTAGACTTAGGAATCTCTGAGTATGTTACAAGGTTTCTAAGGTATTGAAAGTACTTTGTTTCTTTGTAAGATTATTAATTGTTAAATTCAGACTTGTGGTCTTTAGTACTCTTAATATATATAGAAGGGGAATAAGATCTTAAGCTCTCAAAAGATCTTTAAGTATACATAGCTTTAGAAGTAAAGTTTATTAAATAAAGAATTAAGGGATATTTATATAAAATTCTTGAGGTATTATATGAGTAGCTGCCTAGGTTACTACTAGGAATATTATTAATTATACTAATATAATTGATTTAGAAATTTCATTTATTATTAAATAAGTTATTAATATCAATAGTGTTAATGATATCTACAGTATTGATAGTATCCACAGTATTGATAATATCTATAGTGTTGATAGTATTTATAGTGTTGATAATATCTATAGTATTAATAGTATCTATAGTGTTGATGATATCTATAGTATTAATTTCTTCTTCTATATTTGATCTGAATATGGAAGTATCAGTTTCCTCTTCCAGATGGTTGTTGTCTACTGAGTACTTTTCTAAGAGATAGAGTAATAATATCTCTTCTTCTATATTTTGTAAGTTTTCCCATTGGTATAGACTTAGGTTGCTAAGGTGTTTCAATGTAAAAGGCTAATGTTGGAATATGTTGAAGATCTTTTTAACTATATATCTTTCTTAAGAAGTTAATTCTAGATATTCAGCAAATTCTTGTTTTATTAATTCTTGATAGTTTTCTTACCTTAGTTGTAAAGTATATCCTATTTGGTAGTAGCTTTTGAATTATCTAGTGGTATTTTTAAGTTAATTAATGCTGATGTTTCTTTTTATAAATTCTACTATATTGATTATATCTTCTTAGATTACTCTAGTGCAGAGTTGCAGTAGTTCATTATATTAATTAATAATTGTATTCTCTACTATATTCTTGATCTATTTATAGTTTGGAGTTAAGCATCTGGCAGTAAATTTTTGCTATAGTTGAGTAGAATAAAGTTCTTGAATCCTTTAAGTTTGGTAGTTGATGGCAGGCATAGTTTGTCTTCCTGTAATTAATTATTTCATCTATTATATATCACTCTTATAACTCTTCCCTTCTTAGAAAAATAGTATCTATACTATTTCTATAGAGACTTATAATAATTTTTGAGTGCTTCATTTGCATTTATCAGATTACTCAGCAGTTCTTATGTTGCATCATATAGAGGATATTTTTTCTACTTAATTAGGTATTGTGGTATTAATCTGTTGCCTTGTTTGGTGATCTGTTGATCTAAGATTTCTTCTACTTCAAATTTATCTATATTATTGACCAAAATTGGTGCAGGTGGTATGACTTATTAATCTGAAAATAGATTATCATTATTTGGTATATAATGTTTCAGTAGGGATATATAAAATATAGAGTGAATCTTTATTGTTAATAGTAATTCTAATTTGTAAGCAATAGCCAATATTTTTGTAATAATCTTGAATAGTTTGAGAAACTTATTCTGAAGTTTCTTTAAAGGTTAATTAGATAATTATTGCAATGTGATATGTCTTGAGGATAATAAAACTATTTTATCTATATCAAATGATTCTTTATATCTTTTTTTCATTTGCATATTTTGTTTGTAGTTGTGCTTTGCAAATTGCATCTTGTATCTTAGTCAGCAGATTGGTTATCTATGTTGTAAAGTCATCAATAGCTTATACTATTAATTCAACTTTTTCTAGTAAGAGGGTTACTAGTATTAGTAGGTGATAGCTATAGTTCAAAAAGAATAGTAATAGTTTTGTTGACTTTTATAAGTATTATTATATACAAATTTAGTGACAGTTAAGTATTTATCTCAGTTATTCTATCAATAGTTAATATAGATTCTAAGTATTTGTTCTAATATCTAGTTTATACATTCTGTTTGTCTATCAGTCTATGAGTAAAATATAGTTGATAGTGCTATTTTATTCTAAGTGTTTTGAATAGTGATTGCTAAAAATTGCTTGTAAATTTTAGGTCTCAATTATAGATAATAATTTGTAGTAGTCCATATAGATGAAAAATATTATTAAATAATATTTTTGCTATATTAGGTATAATATCAGTTGTTCTACTTATAATAAAGTGTACTTGTTTGCTGAGTCGATCAATGAAAAGAGTTATTGTATCTTTTTCAGATATTGTTTTCAACAGTTGGATAATGAAATCTATACTGATTTGTTCTTATTTCTCAGTAGATATAGATAGCAGTTATAATAATCCAGCAGGTGATTGTCAAAGTTTCTTGTTATGTTAACAAGTATTACAGAAAGCTATGAAGCTCTTGGTGCTTATAAACATTTTTAGCCAGTAAAAGTTTCTAGTAAGTGCTTTATATATTTTGTCAAATCCAAAGTATCCTGCTAGTAGTATATTGTAATGTTCTTATATAATCTTGATATAAAGCTTCAGAGATATGAAGAGTCAATCTTTATAGTAAAGATTGTTGTTTTGAATCTTGAATTTATTTGTAATATCTAGGTTAGTATTAAGTTTATCAATAATTTTTTATACCTCTTTATTTACTTAAACTCCTTCTTGAATTTCTTGTATCTAATTGTCTATGATTTTGATAATAGCTTTGATTTATTCCTCCTCCTATTGTTATTGAGATAATACATCTTAACATTAAGCTTATTAGACTTGTAAATTATTTTGAAGTGGTAGTTGTTGAGGTAATCTATTCATTATATTTGTCAAGTAGATAGAGTTAGCTGTTTATTCAGATATTTGAATAATTCATGATCAGTATAGATCAAAAATTTATTACCTATCAGATAGTGTCTCTAGGCTTATGTTGTATCTATTATTGTAAGTAATTCTTTTTCATAAACTAGGTAGTTTCTTTCTACTGGGGATATTTTCCTTGAGTGGTAGGTGATAGGTTGATCTTCTTATAAGAGTATAGCTCCTATTGCATAATCTGAGGTATCAGTTGTTATTACAAATTGTAGGTATTAGTCTGGGCTTCTAAGGATAGATGTAATTATTAACTTCTCTTTTAAGGTTTTGAAGGCTATGTTGTAGTTTTTATTCTATTCTTAATTAACATTTATACCTATAACCATCAGATCATATAAGTATGCTACAATTCTTATATAATTCTTAATAAACCTTCAGTAGTATCCTACAAGTCCTAGAAAAGATTGTATTTTCTTGATTGTTATTGGTTTCTCTTATTTCTTGATTGCCTTGATTTTTATAGGGCTAACTAAAATTCCTTACTTATTAATTCAGTATCTAAGATATATAACCTTTTTTTGTAAAAAGTTACACTTGTTAAGTTTTGTATACAGCTGGTGTTTCCTTAATATTTTAAGTACTTAGTAGAGGTATTGTAGGTGTTTTTCTCTTATCTTGCTATAGATCAATATATCATTAATATAGACAACTATAAATTCATCAAGTAGAGATCTGAATATATCATTTATCAGTCCTTGGAATGTTGTGGGTATGTTAGTTAGTTCAAAAAGTTTGACTTTAAATTTGTAATATCTATATTGAATTCTAAATACTGTTTTTCAGAATATCTTCTTCTGCAATGCAAATTTAGTGATATTCTAATTATAAGTTAATAACTAAAAATATAGTTGCTCCTTTAAGTCTATCAAATAACTCTATAATGTTTGATAATAGATATCAGTTCTTGATAGTTATGTTATTAAGTTGTTGATAGTCAATGCATATTCTAATTCTATTCTTCTTTTTGATAAATATAATAGGTGCTCTGAAAGGTGATGTACTAAATTGAATAGATCCTTATTCAATTAATTCTTCTAAAGTCTTCTTAAGTTCTTGTAACTCAGGTTTAGATAATTAATAGATTCTCTTAAATAGTAGTTTTATACTAGGTATTAATTCAATTTAATGATTAATACTTCATTTTGGCAGTAGTCCTTCAAGTAAGTTTATAGGAAATCTGTTTGCAAATTTAGTAATAAGTAGTTATAATGATATGTCTAGGCTTTAATATTGATATTAGTTTTAGTAGTAATTTTAGTAATGTTTTTTTTAGTAATAATATAGCAGTAAGCTATGTCATTTTTATCAAGATGTTCATTAGAAAAATGATTAATTAATTTATAAACTATTTTACTAAGAGCTGCAAACTATTTTACTATGTAAGAGCTATGAACAAAATAGCCATAGATATAGATGTTAGTTATAGACTATGAACTATTATTGATGAGTAGCCACAAACTACCCTAGAATACTGCTAGAACAATATTACAAACCATGAATACCTCTAGAACAATATTGCCAACCATAAACTGGCTAGAACAGCCTGTAAACAGCCTGAGAACAGCCTATATGTAAGTACAGATGCTAGTTATAGACTATGAACTGAAAATATTTTCCTAATATTAGCTATATTTTTCTTCAATTATATATAGTTAACTAATATCTCTAAGATCTGTTTCTTCTTTGGTTTCCATGCTTTTACTTATACCTTTAACTTCTTCTTTCCTTATAATCTTTTCTTCTAAAATAGTGTATATACTTCTGCAATCTGGTGTGATTTATTCTCGTTTT
>RBNK01001336.1:0-16003 GCA_003990785.1 Endogone sp. FLAS-F59071 | reverse complement strand
TTTTTTTTTTTTTTTTTTTTTTTTTCATGCTGCAAATTTGGTGCGCATTCAACGCGCCTTGTCTCTTTCAATTGTCATTGTAAATTTGAATCATGATGATTTCTATTTCTTTCTTTTCAATTTATACACATGTTGATGTTTTCTCATTTTATTTCCCACTTTTTTTTTTTTTTTTTTTTTTTTTCCTTTTTTTTTTTTTTTTTTTTTTTTTTTTTTTTTTTTTTTTTTTTTTTTTTTTTTTTCCGCCTTCATTCTCTCTCTATTCCCCGCATCACAAAGCACCATTTATATTGCGTGCATTCTTTCGCTGATGCTATTGTTGGTAGATAACAGCGTAGTTCGAATCGAAAGCCGTGCGGCTGATAAAATCCTCATATATGGGGCGTGCTGCAACAAAACCAGACAAAGTGAATATGGAGAATAAATTCAGCTGCAAAAAATTAAAAAAAGAATCCTTACCCATATTAGTTCTTCTCGAACGGAGTCGCGGGGAACCAGCTTGGTGCCGCGGCTGTGGATAGAGTAGCAAGGCTGTACCTTGTGTGATTAGAGTTCCGCCGGAAGCAAGGGAGCGCCATGCGGTCCGACGACAGAATGATCGATGCGCCAGAGAGGGCAATGTTGGAAGCTGCAGCGGCATCCCTTCCTCGTGTAGTATACTTCAACTTCTTGGCCGGACACCGCGGATTCACACACTCCACTGCGCCGTTCAGCCGTACGATTTGCTGCTTCCCGTCCACGACTCGGCGCTCCTTGTGAGGGATGACTTGGCAAAAGCAATACGAGCAGGTCTTCGAAGTGTTGAAGTCGTTTGTCATCGCAACATTGCTGAAGATCCTATGCTCTGCTCGAATCCGCTTGAGTCCTCGGCGGTTGTGGCCCTTGATTGTACAATTGATCCCCCGCCAGTCACCAAAGAGATGAACGATATTCGGACACTTTGAAGCGCTGTCGTGAGCCCCAATGTAACGCCGCTCTTCGGCCGTGATCCTGACATAGGCTCTTTTCGTTCGAAGCTCCCGCTCTCGGCTTTCCTTTGCGCGCTTCTTCTGATTGTTTATGCCTTGCCGCCGTCTTCTCTCCCGCTTGATCCGATGTCGCCTTGCAAAGGTAACCTCGTTGATGCGGTTAGCTGTGATCTTGTGAGGCTTTGGGAGCGTCTGGACGTCAAAGTCATCTTTCTCGGAACCGTCTGCGAGAGCTTGGAAACGGTTGATGTCGGAAAAGATTGCCTCGAGGGTCCTTGGCACTGCCACTGATGTTACGACAAGGCCTGGATCTGTCCCTGCGAAGACGACCTTTTTGCGTGCAGACAGATGCTCGATGACCAGAGGCAACAGATCCATCTATTTCAGAGAAAGGTTGACGGTTAAATACCCGAGCAAGGGCGGCGAAAAGACCGCAATAGCTTATGCTTACCTTTTCCACGTAATCCTCTGAGTGAGGTGTAGCATCAGTGGCGGCAGCAGATGTAGCAGTGGCGGCGGCGGCGGAAGTAACGGCAGCGGCAGCAGCAGTAGAGGTGGCGGCGGTCGATATATCATACAGCCTCCTCTTGGCGCTTGCTAACCTCTTTTCCAGGTCGAGAAGTTCAAGTCGCATCGTCGAGATCTGCAGCCGAATGGCCTTTAGCTGTTGATACGCCGCTGGATCCCATCGCGAATGTTTGACCAGTGAGCTGATATCCATTCTCTTCAACTCAAGACGCGAGATCTCCTTGCGCAAGGGGCGTATGCTGCTTGTCAACTGTCGAACTTGCAATTCGTACGTGTCCGACGTCTCCATAGTGGTCCTGATGGTCGTGGCCGGGCTGATGCTCGAATCCTTGCCTTTTTTCTTTGCTTCATAGTTCGACTTGATAAAGGTTTTGCCCGGCCTCGCTTTGCCCAGCAGACGTACACACCACTTGCTCACAAAAGTCATCCTCCAGGCAAAATTCAGCCCATGCGATTCCATGAGAGATTCAATTTTGGCGGTATCGAAGAACGCCGCGTAAGTCTCCGACTTTTGCTTGCCTGCTAGATAACTCGACGTGATCCAGTGTGATTCATCGACCGGAATGTCCCACCTTTCGTGGAACACGTCATAGATGCCGGCAGCAGTGAGGGGGAGCGAGCGAGGATCATTGCTAGACGCAGGCGATAGTTTTCGAGCCAGAGAACGAAAACCAGCAATAGTCGAGATAGTGTTAGCCAATGCAGCCAGCGGTGCTCGTGTCAGGATGTGCGGAGCCGGGAGCTGATTATCATCTCCACGTTGCTGAACAAATGGCCGGAGGAAATTGACGATCCTTGCTGCCACGGCCTTCTCCTTGTCTGTGAACGTAGTCTCTCGAAAGGCCGCACGTTGAATATCATCACTGGTGACGACTCGCTGAATCTTCGCCGACTCGGTAAGTACCCGTATGATGGCTGTTAGAGCCCGGGCGGTCTTTGCAGCCGTTTCTTGAATGCGTTCCGAGTCCGTGGCTTCCTCCTCATCCCATCCTCATCCCATCCTCATCCACATCCTCATCCACATCCTCATCCATGTCGTTCTCATCTTCACTCAGCCCGCCCGTGTGGTGATTGTGCTGGTTTGAGTCGCCGCTAGATAATCTCCGTAGTTTTTCCGCAAGTTGTTGCAAAACGAATACCGGCCGCTCTTTTATAATAGCCATTGCAAGTTCGTTCATTAGCCGCGGTGAATGATGCTTCTGATTTCGAGGATGTCCGTCCAACTTGTGCTTCTCCTCCTTCTTTTCGGCCTTCCGCTTTCTGAGCTCCATGTAACGTGTCGTCCTCACTGGCGCGAGGTGAATTCGGAGCAACAGCCTGGTGATGGTGCGCAAGCTCTTGGTATATATGTCGCCATTCCACACAAGTGCAGCTGATGTGTATGCTTCCTTTAGAGACGCCTGGCGGATTGCATGATGGGCCGTCGCACCAACGAGCGAAGCTGTTCTTCGTGAATTGATATGCTCTCTTATTTTTGCAAAAATCCTGAAGAGAATCAAGTGAGATGCGGTGTCCGCAACGTTAGCAAGCAACGTTCGCAAGCAACGTTCGCAAGCTTGAAAAAGAAGGGAAGACTTACTCTGGTTCTTTCCGGACGGTATTTCCGATGCAGCCGTAGAATAAGTTTTCAAAGTGCCCGAAGGAAAAGATGCCAGCTTCAATCAAGGCTGATACATTCCCTGGGATAGGAGCAACGCTGACCAAAGGGTTGTGTCCCCCGAAATCATAGCCTTGAGGAAAGATGTCCGTCAAGTCGAGTGGTCGGGCATTCGGATTCCCGGAGAGTTCTGATTTCCCAGATATCACCATGTTGGTGACCTCGCGAATCACAATAGAGAATTCCTCGAAGACTTCATGGTTGAACTTCTGCTCAGAAGCTAGTTGCTGATCCACGATGTTCAAGTCGTGCTCGCTTCTAAGAATTTGTCGAAGAGATGTTGTGACGGTCCGAAAGTCTTTCCCTGTATCTTCTTCGTCTTGCTCGGTCGAGGCCGTTCTAAAACCAGAATTCTGCAAAGAAGTAGCAGCTGAAGTACCAATGTCGGAAATAGTCCTTCCATATTTGCATTGTGCTGGGGTCTTTAATTCTCCTGAGACGGCTGGACAAACCAAGTGCATTCATGCTGCTTGTATCTATTGTTTCGCCGAGTCTCTCGAGTAAACGTTTGACATAGCCTTGAGGCGGCGAAGCTCGATTAATATTTTTTTTCTGGAAATTGTCCAGTTTTTGCGGTGTGGGATTCCTCCTCACTTCCTTCTCGTAGTTGTTTCGGAGGCGCTCTTTCCTGTGAAGCGAAAAAAAAAAAAAAAAAAAAAAAAAAAAAAAAGTAAGCAAACCATCCGAAAATTAAAATAAGTAATAATAATTTTACACTTACATTACTAATCGCAGCAAATCTCTTAGTGTGTCATCACTAATCAATGCATAATTTGCAGGTGCCCTCCGCTTAGGAGCTGCTCCTTGAGGCCTTTGGACTGCAGCTGGAGAGGCCATTGGTGGGGTGAAGGTCATATGTGGTGTAGCTATTTACTTGACCCAATTTTTCGCCAGTTCAAGTGGGTACCATCCCCCGTTGATAATATTGAGTCCTGATGATTCAGGAGTGTGACTGTGTGATACTCTCTGCCTGTGTCTGGGAGATTTTGACTGGTTTTTTGCATGTGGAGAAAATCATGATTCTGACCACATAAAGATGAGCAATGGAAATGAGTAGAAGTACCCCCTTCAGGATGATAGTGTTCCTGTTGGACATGCAGAGATGAAATCCATGAAGGACTTCATTTCTAAGATATCACACAATTTGCTGTGCCAAAGTAGGCTTGCTTCCTATGATGAGTTCAGACATGACCAGGCCCCAGAAATATAGCCATCTCATCACTCATCAAAGGTTTTCCTTGGCAAGAGGTTTGCTGGAGGCCAAATTGAATGCTTCATTCACCCTTGCCATGAATTCATTATCAGAAGCTTGTAAAAAGGTAAGGCTTGAGCTACTCTCCTCACAGAAACCTAGAGCTCCCCATGTCAAGACTGATGGAGTTTGGTTAAGTGTTGACAAGTTTGATGCATCTTCAGGATGGAGTCTTTTCAGACATTTTGCATGCTTTCAAAGGTACAGAGCAAGAGTCAATTGTTTAACAATATAACAAAAACTTATATTCAAGGTTATTAGCACATCAATATACCTGTGTAGCTATAGACAGAAGCTTCTCACTATTTGGTATCCTCTTTCATTCTTTCTTACTCAGTACAGCAATAGGCTAAGCTGAGACTGAAGGAGCCCTGATTATGGCAGTGGGGGTGGTTGACTGTTGCTGAGATTCCATTGAAGATAGTCTATATTTTGAAGTGCCAATTTTGAAGTGTCAATGGAATACACATTAACAAAGTGAAATAAGCATATAGAATTCTATTGCTGTGAGTTATGGCTTATAAACCACTGGTAACTGTCTTCAGGCAGTATGAAGATTGTGAGGGCTATTTACTAAAGAGTCCAAGAGAAGGAGATGAATAAAAATTCCTAAGCTACACATAGTATACATAACAAAAACTCTAAATAAGAATCTCAAAGTTTGGAATTATATCTCCCTGATCGAATATAGAACTATCCTTATATAAAAATAAATATATAAAACTAGTTTACATCAGATCTACCATAGAACTGAAAAACTATAATACTATCAGAAGCATCTTGAAAAGACAACAAGGTGAGAAAATTGCCCTCTATGTTTTTAAAGTATCTAATACCAAAGCTATTTAAGAATATTTGAATAGAGAATTACCTATGAAATTTACCAACAATTATATATCAATTCTAATAAACATATAAATACTACTTATCAAGAAGATATTTCTGAATGAAGTCAGAAATTAAATCTTAAAAAGTGAGAATTATCAAAAATATCCTAAGAGCCTAGGAAAAAAAGAAAAATCTCTGAAGAGTAGAATATTATAGGTATCATATATAGTAATATTCCTATATGTATTCTTTAATATACTCTGTAGAAGAAATTTTATAAAATCAGACAAATAGTGTATAATATATATATATAATATATATATGGTAGATGACATAATTATAAACAAATATAAAAAAGCTCTCCATTTCCTGGAAGTAGAATGTAGTTATGATTGCTTGGCCAAGCTGCTCAAAGAACAATTTATTGAATTGTGAGAAGACTTTCAAGCTCTTACCAAACCCAAACAAGACATTTTCTTAATAGCCCAACTTAGATCCATAGATGGAGAAGTAACAAGTACCAGTTAGTGTCTTAAGAATAAGACTTGAGTCAATAAGAGAACTGTTTACTGTTAAAATCATAGTATTCTGATTTACCAAAAAACTTATCTTAATATACTTAGCATTAGCTACAACTATTTTGAAAACATCTGAAATCACTTGCTCAAGGATGGTTTTCTGCCATGGGTCTATAGTAATGTAAAAAGAATACTATGGTGAAAAACTAGAATAGTTATTGATATTGATATTACTACTGCTATCAAGAATTTTTTACTAGATTATGCCAAAGTTTATGGCTTACCTAGCTCAGTCAGAAATGTTAATCGCATGACTTAATCAATTATCTTTCTACTAGTAGAAATGAGCTATAAGTCTATTCACTGGGATTTTTTAACTGGCCTAGAGAATAATAGTAAATTGCATAACCTCAAATATAATGCATTCCACAAACTATAGTGCTAGTTAACTCTATATATTCAAATCATAAGTCCAAGGACTGATTTATATTATACTTACTAGTATTTATAAAATGACTTATAGTTCAAAGCTCATAAAGAAGAAGAGGTCCAAGATCTATTAAAGAAGTATAAGAAACATCTAGCCAAAGCCAAGTTAGAGCAAAACTATTACAATAAAAATACTAAGTTGGTAGAAGAGTATAAAAAGCTCATCAAACATTTACTGACAAATGCTAAGATACAATACTGCAGTGTTGATGCTATTACTCATTACAGTTATAATTAAGTACAAAATGTCTATATATCTTACTCAGATCAACAGATTAGCAAAGTATATTATCTTAGTACTCATAAAGTATATCTGTTTGGTATCTAAGATAAGATAGTTTATAAACAAATTAATTATATACTGGATAAGAATGAACTCCTTGGAAAAGGTCTGAATAGTACACTTAGCTTAGTCTTTGCTCAGGGGTACTTGAAGTGAAGGTCAAACCCATATCAAAGCTGTAAATTATACTTGCAGATTAAAGTTAGAGAGTGACATTGAATACGAGAAAGAAAAAAGAATTTACAAAATAATTTGTAGACAACTCATAAGTTATGGATTGCAGAAGTAAATGATTTAGCAAAGAAAATAACAATATTAGAAAATGCTAGTAATAGACTTTTTGGGAGTGTTAGTAAAAACCCAAGATAAATTGAAGTAGAGATTAGAGGCAAATGAAAATCTGCAAAAAGAATTAAGATAACAAAAAGAGTTATTAGCAAACTCTCAGAAGAAAAACAGATAAGTAAAAAAGATTAAGAGAAAAAGTAGAATTCCAATTATACTTAAATAATAAACCCTTACCCAAGAGACCAAATAAACTTTTAGAATTTAGAAGAAAAATAAAAGTTAAACTCTAACATTTTGTAAAGTCTCAAAAGAAGATAATGATTGCTAAAATCAAAGTTCTAGTTAAATAGTTATAAAAGAACTGCTTTATACAGTTTTAGAGTTAGAAGAATAGAATCAATAAGTGACATACTCTTTTTGTTATAGCTTTAATAGGAAAAGTATACCTGCTGTTTGTCAAATAAGAATGCATAGTAAATTAATAAACAAATTAGTTAATAATGACTATACATGTGAAGAGTATAAGGAAAATTTTGAAAATGATGAATTACTCAAGTACAAGAGGTGCAAGAGATTATAAATGGATACTAACATTGATATTCACAGTGATAAATATATCTGTGATTGTATTAAATATAAAGAGAAATTAGAGAAAGGAGAAAAAGAACTCCTTTCTTTACCTAGAACATTTACTTTTTATAAATAGCAAGTAAATGCTCTTTAAGAACAATTAAAAGAAGCTGAGTAAACAATTGAGATAGAAAGAGAAGAGATGGCTAAGTTTCAAGAGAAATCTGAGGAGTAGAGCAAAAGACAAAAATAAGAGTTATTGAATAGAATAAAGGAGTTAGAAGCCAAAGTGGAAAGATTAAAAAAACTCACTCTACAAGAGCTAATTAATGAAATCAACAAGTTAAAAGCCCAATTACAACAGAATGGTCAATTAACTGCTCAAATTTTGGTTAAAAAGTGACCTTGATTGAAAATAAAGAAGTAATTTCAATATCAATATTGAATATTCACTTTATCTAGTTTTGTTGCAGCATACTCCATATAAGTACAGCTGAATGGCATATAAGACTAACTTGATTCAGTGAGCATTTTCTCCCTAAACCTTTGGCATATAGTTGCAATAGTTTGATACTTAACTAAAACAATACAAAGGCAATTAATCCAAAAGTCTTACAGCCTCTGTCTCTCACCTCTCTTTATTAAGACATCTATATATGTTGTAGTTCGGATAAATGTCAGCAGTTCTACAATAGGCATATTGGTTAAATATTCTTCCTAAGGGCTTTAGTATAGCAATCCTATAACAGTTAAGTTGTCTTAAAACTTGATGTTGTTAGTAAAGGAATTGGGATATAAAGGTGCTTCAGCCTCAAGAGCTCATACAAGATGCAACCTCAATTATCTATTTCTTTAAAATATAAATACTGACAACAAGTTTAGATATTCTGAGCTTTGTAAAGCTTTAGAATTGACTATAATTATACTTGAATTAAATTGCTATAATTTATTGTTTTGGTTTTCATACAATAGGAGATATTTTTTTATTTCTATTATAAGAGTCTTAGTCTTATAGGTCCTATGTATATGTGTCTTCTATCAAGATAGAATAAGTCAATTTTTCAGTTAATTCTGGATTTAAATACATTAACCCAAGCTTGTTTCTAGTCTGCTGAGATTTATATAGAAAGTCATATAGGATAGATGAGATGGATTGAGTAAAGAATAGAGTGAATGAAATATATAATGTCAGATATAGTTTCAATAAAAATTTTGAAAATTTTTAGAGGCTAATAACTTTTTGAAAAAAATTATTATCATTATCTATTATTTGAATAAAAATACTTTCATTGTATATATAAAAAACTAATAAGTAATTATTATCATTTAAGTTAGGAAACTTAAAATTAATAAAATTACTATTCTTAGCCTTAATCATATACTGTTCATATTTTTTACATATAGTGAAGAGACTGCTTATAATAAGTAATAACATTATATTATTCATAATTATCTATAGATATTTTTTTTAGCTTTAGATTAAATCTAGCTAAGTGCTTGAAATTATTATATTATTATCTTTTTACTTATATTCTTTTATTTATTAGTGATAATATTATTTATATATTTTTGAATACTTATCTTTATATAATAATAGAATTCTCTTATTAGTTTTCCACTGTTTAGCTCAAAGAATAAGATAGTATCTCTAGTAAGGTATTTTATAATTGCAATTTGTAAACTTGTTTAAATCTTGTTAATTTAGTTTAATAAATATATAAATATTGAAAAACAGCTTGAAGTTTTGCTTTTTCTTTAATATACTAATATTCTTTTTACTCTTCTTGTTAGCAAAATAGATATTTATTTTAACAATTATTTCTTTTTTAATCTTGCACTTATTATTCTTCTTCTCTAAATCATTATTATTACTCTTCTTTAAATTATTATTTTTTAAATTATTATCAATTTTCTTTAAACTTTCTAGTTTAAATATATTATTTGTAGTAATAATAAAAAAGGTATAATTCTATACTTTTTAAACCAACTGTTGCAGTTTCTAATACTTTGTTATATTTTTTTAATAAAAAAGATTGCTTGAGAGAAACCAGTATAAGTAGTATACAAATATAATTTGCTTTTTTCTGATAAATATATTTTAGTTAAAAGATCTTTCCATTTATCCTCTTTATCATTCTCATTCCATTCTTGCTCACTCTTACTTTCAGCAAAAATCTCCTCTTACAAGTGTCTTTACTCAACTCTTCAATCAGTTCAGAAGTTTGCAGAGAATTAACTTATCAGGCAGTAGCAAAGAATCTTTTATATTGTTTCTCCTATTGGACTCCATTTCTGTTTGAATTTTTTGTGTAAGATGACATTTATTAGCTACCAGTTTGAGGGTATGACTACATCATTTATTATATAGCATATTGTGAAATATTGTGCTCGAGGCTTTAAAAAAAAAATTTATTTCCTATGCGACTGCTGTCTGAAAAATTGAGACTAAAGTCACGTGATGTCGGGACTATGTATGGTACAAAGGTGGCTTGTATTTTTGTGATGTGTTGCGTAACTGTGATGACATCATCATAGTTTTATGAGGTCAATTTTTACGCGACTTACAGATTCGCGACTTTTCTGACTCGCGACTTATACACCGTCGCGACAAGAATACCAACCATGACTTCTCAGATAAATTCCAAAGAAAATAAACCAAAGATGTCAACATCTATACAAGCACAACAGAAGCCTTCCTCCACTGCCGCTACTACTCCCTTAACCCAAAAGACACTCTTCTCCTTCTTCAAGTCGCCCGCGACCTCTTCCACGAACAACACGAATGCGTCACCATCCGTGAGTTCTTCGCCCACGGTCCAAAAGACAACTCGCGACAACTACTCTGCCAAAAAAAGGCTTACAAAGAACGAATATGTGGAGATCGACGAGGAGGAGCAAGAGGAAGAGGAAGGTGGCGACCTCCAGTTCCTAACCCCTACCAGTCAGCAATCCGAGAATCTCAGCACGAAGAACGCAATCTCCGCCGCCTCTGTTCCTCCCTTTGCCAGTATTGTCACGCCACTCACGCCAGTGACATCCGATGAGAAGAAGGCTGCTGAGTCTGAAGCCGGGTCCATGGACGAATACGACGAGGACATGATACGGTCAAACCTTCGATTTGTAGGTATTAATGTGCTTTTGGAATTTGTTAGAAATATATACGACCATATGTGAGCTTATGGGTAGTTTGGAATTTGGAACATACAAGGATACCCAACACTGTACAGTCGAACCTCCACAAGTCCAGTCTCCTTGGTGTCACATCCCAGCTTACACTTACAGAGGGTTTGCACTTGTGTAAATAGATTAACAGGCATATATGAGTGGGACCGGAGTACAGCTTGTACTTACAAAGGGATTGTACTTATAAAGCTCGCACTTGTAGAGCTTCGATTGTATTTCACCGGTCTGATTCCCGCCTTCCTCCTCGTTAACTTTATTCTAGTCGCGCCTGAAAAAACGCATTCGGTATAATGAATCCGAAGACGAAGAAGAGAACAACGAGGCTGTTGATGCTGCATCGTCATCGCCCTTACGGACGCCTACCAATTCAGGTAAGAAAACACGAAAGACGCTAATCTGTAACCCCTCAATATTTAGATATCAAATACTTTATTTTTCTATTATTTTTCTCAGCGAACGTTACCCCGACGCAAAAGAGGCGCAAGACGCTGACGCGCAAGTCATCGCGCAATGGTAACGATGACGATGGCGATGATGACTTTAACCCAGCGGGTGAGAATGACAAGTATGACGACGACGACGATGACGAACGTGCGCATTTTGTAAATTGTTTTGTATTATTCCAAGGATATATAACAAATCAACTAGCTGACGATTATCTTCCTGTCACGCCAAAAACATTTTACATGATCAATATTCTGTCCTCGGCTTTTGTGAGCTAGTAATGAACTATGTAATGGATGATTACGAATCAAAAAGTAAACAGGACGTCACTCCAAAGATCCCAAAATTGGCCCCTGCTTCGTTCTCTTTCAAGCCACTTCAGAACAACAAGATCAAGGTTGGTTTGCATCCCTATCCGAAAACTGTCTTGCTTATTTGCGAACTGCATTTGAATGCGCTTTTCTCTCTTGTATATACTATTCCTCTGACGTGGCCGCTCATTAATGTCTCCAACAGCACCTTGCTTCTCCAACGAGCGCCAAACGCGGTGGTAATTTTCTCGACCCCAAGTCCTTACCGGCGAGCAGCGTGGACAAGAAAAAGGTACGTGTGTCTATTGTACCTCTGGTTTATTGAGGGCGAGTAGATTGCTGTCAGGCTTTGCGGCATACGACATGGTTAGGAGATATTGCCATTTGTCGTGAACTCTGCCGACAGATTCATTAATCGATGTACGGTAATTCCTACAGGACCGGGACAAGAAGTTCAAGGAGAAAAACGATGAAAGATACGCGTGGTTGCAGGATATCCGCGACGCGCAGGGTAATCCAGAAGGTTTGTGTCATGAATTCGCTTTGGTAGCCTTAATTTTGCGACGATAGAGCTGCCGTAATCTCTGATCTTTTGCCTCTGGCGCATCAATCGTACTAGACTCGCCAGACTACGACCCGCGCACGCTTTACGTCCCCCAAAACGCCTGGGCTCACTTCACGCCTTTCGAGAAGCAATTTTGGGAAATCAAATCGCAACATTGGGATACGGTATGTATATATATTTAAGTTTATATCTGTTTTTTAGTCCCACTATATGGTTTATTGGTCTCAGTTGTTGTTTTACCATTAATTTTTTGTGTTGCGCAGGTTGTTTTCTTCAAGAAGGGCAAGTTCTATGGTAACATACAAGACCAATTATTATTTTCATTTTATTTTTATTTTTTTCTCCCTTTTCTTTTCACTGAATCGAAATAAATTCTTGGCATTATGTTTATCATCTGCGATTCTTTATGGTTTGATATCCGTACATCTGACAAATTTCCCTCTCTTTTTTTTCAGAACTCTACGAAAAGGATGCCGATATCGGTCACCGCGAGTTCGACCTCAAGCTCACCGACCGCGTTAACATGCGCATGGTGGGTGTGCCCGAATCTTCGTTCGACCACTGGGCGACTCGGTTCGTCGCGAACGGGTGAGCACTCCGTTCGATATGTTTGTCCGGTGACGATCACCCCTTTAATCAATTAACACCGTCCTCATGCTTATTACAATTTTAATCTAGTCACAAGATTGCCAAAGTAGTCCAGATGGAAACAGCCATCGGAAAATCAATGCGCGAGGCCAAGAGCGGTAAAGAGGACAAGATCATTCGGCGCGAATTGAGCTGCGTACTCACAGCGGGAACATTGGTCGACACGGGCATGCTCACAGCGGAAATGGGCACATATTGCATGAGCGTTAAGGTGAGCGAGAGGTCTATTATTTGAGTTGTTCATACTGATTTTGACCGAATTGATGAGATTCACTTGATGTATGAAATAGATATATTAACACTTACCTGAATGTTGTCTTTATCAGGAGTATTCTCCTGCTGACCATCTTCCTCCCTCTTTCGGCGTCGTATTCGTCGACACTTCCACTGCCGAATTCCACCTCGTCGCCTTTGATGACGACCTTGATCGCACGAAATTCGAGACGCTCGTTATGCAGGTCAAGCCACGAGAGATTGTGTGCGAGAAGGTTAGTTCATAATTGTGTCCCTCGTGTAACATATAGGCGTGAAAGCTTATGGTCAATGCATTTAGGCTCCTCTAATGATTTTCTTGGCCATGCTGTAATTTTGTTAGAGCCACCTCACCCAACGCACGACTCGCATCCTCAAAAACAACCTCGTCAACCCGCTGTGGAACGCATTGATCTCCGAGCGCGAGTTCTGGGATGCGGCCACGACTAAGGACGAGTTCAGGATCGCTGGGTATTTTGACCCGAAGAATGACGGAAAGAATAACAAGGAAGACGAGATGGATGTAGATAATGAGAGGATTCATTCTGGTGAAGGTAATTTTCCGAGTTTACGCAAGTTCAGTGAAGTTTTTGGGACGAACGCTCTTTATTCTTAGCTAGCGTAGGATAGTCAAGGAGCAAAGTTGGAAGACTAACATGTATCATTTAAATCAAATTTACGCTTTCGTGAACAGAATCGTGGCCACAAGCAATTCAAGATGCCCTGGACAAACCTTTGTTGATGTCCGCACTTGGCGGTTTGACTTGGTACTTGAGATCTGTAAGTATTTTGGAACTAAAGTTTGTCATAGTGTCACGTTTTTTCAAACTCAAACCATAATTATACAGACTGTTGAAATAATACCTCTCAATTCTTTCATTTGAACTCTTTAGCTCAAACTCGATACCGAGCTCCTCTCTCTTCGTAATTTCCATCGTTACGACCCTATCCGCCAAACCACCTCCCTTGTCCTCGACGGCCAAACCCTCGCCAATCTTGATATCCTCGAGAATTCCAACGACGGTACCGCGGACGGCACCCTTCACCAGCTCCTCAATCACGCCACCACACCCTTTGGAAAGCGTCTGTTCCGTAAGTGGCTCTGTCATCCGCTGAGAGCAAAACAGGAAATCGATGATCGGTTGGACGCCGTTGAGGATCTGATGGGGTGCGAGGACATGCAGGACCTATTCAGGGCGAGATTTGCGCATGTTCCGGATTTGGAGAGGGTAATTTCAAGGGTGCACGCAGGGACGTGTAAGGTCAAGGATTTTTTGGCAGTATTGGCGGCGTTTAAGACTGTGTTGGTAAGTTGCCAATTTGCGTGGTGTATTGAATGACTACCAATCTGGTCTTGACTCTTTTTTTTTTTTTATCACCGGCAGGAAACAATGCGGGAGTTCGCGCCTTGGGTCGAGGCCTTCAAGTCCAAGCGGCTGCATATGCTGCTCGATACGTTTCCAGACATTCAGTCCAAAGTAGATTATTTCAATGGAGCGTTCGATTTGGCTGACGTGGATGTCGATTGTATGTTATATCCGTTTCTATTTGTTGTGTTTGCCATTGCCCTCCTGGCGTCGCTTTTTGTCGTGTGAACAACAGTTACAATGAGAATGCAAGTTTGACTCATTGGTTTTGTCTACCTTTACCGTCACTGAATCTATTATACAGATCAAAAACTGAACACCATAATTCCGCGCCCCGGCGTGGAAGAGGACTGGGACGAAGTGAACGCGTCGATCAAGGATATTGAGCACCATTTTGAAAAACACTTAGCCAAGATGAAGAAGCAACTTGGGTAAATGCTTTTCGATAGATTTTACCGAGCGGGATTAGAAGTAAACCTATATATTTCCAACTTGTTAATAACCGTGTGTTTGGCTTTCACATCCTTTTCGATTGTAGCTCATCCAAGCTCGTCTACAAAGACATTGGTAAGGAGCGGTATCAGCTTGAGGTCCCCAAGGAAATTAAAATGCCCGCCGGCTGGACTCAACAATCTGCCACCACGGTATGTGACTGCGTGGCACTTCATTTGTCGAGCTTGAAGCATTTTAATCACACAATCGGCCATTATTTGATATACAGAAAGTCGCTCGCTACTGGGACTCGACGATTCGTGATCTGGTCCGTCGGCTGCAAGAAGCGGAAGAGACCAAGAACGGCATCGTCAAGGGATTCCAGGCACGTATATACGCTCGTTTCGATGAACATTACGCCCTCTGGCTGGATGCTGTGAAACGGGTCGCGGAGATCGATTGCCTGCTGAGCCTTGCAAGGGCGTCTGTCGGGTTAGGTGGCAAGTATTGACTGGGTATACAAGCTATTTGCTTTAGGGTGGATCGCCATACGAAGATAATAACTTATGTCTTAATTTTCCAGAACCGGCGTGCCGACCGAAATTTGTCGAAGAAGGCGACAGCCTGTTGGAGTTTGAAGACCTGAGGCATCCATGCGTGGTACCCGGGTAAGCGTTAAGAAAGAAATATCGCAAGATTGATGTGTATTCAAGATTACTAGTGAGCTCAATCTATGGTCATTGATTCGTCATAGGGTGGCCACCGATTTTATACCGAACGATACTTACCTGGGAGGTGATCGGCCTAACATCATCCTGCTTACTGGTCCTAATATGGGTGGTAAATCAACGTTGTTGAGACAGGTAAAAAAAAAACTTCCACTTCTCAATGTTTGGAAATACTTTATCCTCACCCATTCGCTGGCCATCACTTGTAGACTTGCGTTGCTATTATCATGGCCCAACTCGGCTGCTACGTCCCCGCTCGCCGCTGCCGCCTCTCTCCCTTCGATCGTATCTATACCCGCATCGGCGCCAACGATAACATCCTCGCCGGTCAGTCCACCTTTATGGTTGAGCTAGCCGAGACATCACGTGTTCTGCGCGAGGCTACCCCACGATCCATGGTCATTCTCGACGAGCTCGGTCGGGGAACCTCCACATTCGACGGCTACGCGATCGCGTACGCGGTACTGCATTACCTAGCTACCCATGTGGGGTGTCTTGGGCTGTTTTCGACGCATTATCAAACATTATGTAGAGAGTTTGAGAGATGTTTGGAGGTGAAGAATATGCATATGTGAGTATAGTATTTGCAAAGTGTTTCCTTTTTTTTTAAAAAAAAAAAAAAAAAAAAAAAAAAAAAAAAAAAAAAAAAAAAAAAAAAAAAAAAAAAAAAAAAAAATTAACAAAAAAAAAAA
>RBNK01001335.1:0-16004 GCA_003990785.1 Endogone sp. FLAS-F59071 | reverse complement strand
AGCCTCTCAAATAAGTAGACTCACCATAGCTATAGTATAACAAATAGATGTTAGTTAGCCTTAGTATCTATGAAGTTCTTAAAAGTGATATTCCTCTCTTTCTCTCTTAGTATAGTTAGCTTTCAGTAGCTTTTAGAAACTATTGGTGATTACTCATTCTTAGAAGTAGTTGAACTAAGAGCTGGCTATATCTTTTTAGTCTTGTAGTTCTAGTTATCTTTCTATCAATAAGTAAATCTTAGCTTAAGATATACTTTATCTAGTATAGTAATATATTGTGGCGAACTAAAATATATTAACAGTGAAATACTCAAAATTAAGCAAGTACAGAAAATATGTTTTTAGAAGTCTTAGCAGATTATGTGGTAGCAGCTTAAGAAGGGTAATGTGTCAGTGTAAGTGTTAACTGGCAATATTTAAGTGTGATTGATTGAATAAAGTATATCTGTTAGAATCTCAAAACTATCCCAATTGCTTACTCCTTAAGTAAAGCTTTTAGTATCTCTTGGGTTATCTGTTATAAGCTTCCTTAGCTTGTTATAGTCTGAATTTTATTGATAATTGTGAGTGGGGTATTTATAAAAAATTACAAGATGTTATATGGGCAGCTACTCAGATTACTACTTGAATTTCTAATTAACTTGGCTAAATATAAGATATAAATTGATTAGCTAGAATATAATAAAATGATATATCAGGTTATAATGTAATTGGATAGTGAAATAATATATCAGATTGAAATATTATTTTAGGTTATAATATAATTATGGATCTCAATAACATTATAAGTCTCAATGTTATTATAGGTTACATAATTATAATCTCACATGATCAAACTATATGTTGTCATAAAATGTTTCATCACATCTCCTTCCTTTCTGCAAGTTAGACTTCAAGGTATAGTTCTAACTCAGAGAAATCTCTTTATAACTGTTTTACCTCTTCCTCTAGCTCCTTCATATCATTTTGTATAAGTTGGTGTAGTTGGAATAGGCTGCACCAAAAGTGGTTCAAAGCACTAGGCTTGTGCTTGAATAGTTGATAAATCTGTTCAGCCATTTTTGCAGCATAGGTAGGGAATGCTCCTTTAAGGGCTTATTGGCAGATTTCTCTATTCTTTCAGTTGTAAATGTGTTTAACTTCTTCTTCCCAAAGTTGTGTGATTCAATAGTATTCTTTCTATTCATTGATTTGCACCAAGTGCTGTCTTCTTTGAATGTTATATATAATTGATTGAGTCTTCTATAAGGTCAATCCTTCTATCTTCTCAAGGTCTTCCAGAGGTTCTATATGTCAATATACCTCAATTAGGCTGACTCAAACTTCATGGAAGTTATTCTAGTGGGGCATAGTATTTCTTGAGGTAGTTTCAGTGAATAGTATAAGGTAAAATTGTTCCTATCGTTTTTTGTAACTGATACATAGTTCCTTTTATACTCGCGATATAGCATAGTCCTTCCCATTTCAGGTCTAATTTTGCCGACCATGAAGATTTTACTATATTCTAGTATAGTAAGACCTGATCACTGATCTTCAATTTTTCAGTTTCCTTGTGTTCCTTGTTATAGTTCTTCTTCTGGCAATCTTGTACAATAGCAATAAATTCTCTCACCTTATTTCGAACATTGTGTAATTCTCAAATTTCTTTTGTCACACGATGCTCGATTTATGTTTCCCAGAGGGTGGCTGAGTTCTGGGGTAGTTATCACTTGGTCTACCAGTTGATGAGCTTTTCTTTCATAAGCGAGCTTAAAAGAGGTGAACTTTGTTAATTCTTATTTCATTATTCATAGTGCAAATAAGGCAAAAGGTAGGTACAAGTCCCAATCTCCTCCTTATGATTGTACTACTTTAGCAATCATATTCTTGATAGTTTGATTCATCTATTCAGTAAGTCCATTTCCTTGGAGATGGTAGGCAGTAGTCTTTATCTGGCAGATCTCGAAGTATTACATTAATATCTACATGAATTCATTAATGAATTCGGTTCTTTGATCAGAGGTTATTTTATAGGGTATTCTATAGTGGCAGATAATATCTTCATAGATAAAGGGTACAATGTTAAGAGCATCTGTAAGGGGTAAGGCTCTTGCTTCGGGGTATTTGGTCAGGTAATCTACTACTACTATGATGTATCAATTTCCTCTAAGTGTTCTTGGTAGCAGTCCAACAATATCTATTTCAATATGTTCAAAGGGTCCTCTAGGTACAATCAGTTGTAAGATCTCGACTTTCTTTTCTTGGCGCCTCTTCTGGCAAGTGTCGCATCTCCTGATATATTCTCTAATATCTTCATATATATTCTTCCAATAATATTTTTCTGATAATCATTAATATATGTTGTCTATACCTATGTGTCCTGCAAGCTGATGATTATGGGAGGTCTGCAGTACCATCTACTTTTTATATTTAAGAACTACAAGTCGTATCTGTTCTTTGTGTCATTGGTAAAGTATATTATTCTTGATAAAATAGTTGAGTGCTATTGTCTGTATAAGCCATTAATCATTTTCGTTTGTCATCCCAGTAAAGGTTAGGTTACTGAGGTAATCCAAATATCTATTATAAAGTTTAGTATCCATTGGGTAGGTATATTCTTTTTAGTTTGGGGTGTCAATCTTGGATAAATTGGAGTAGGTGTGAGAGGGTATCTACATTCTGATGATTCCATCCTTTTCTATATTGCGTTATGAAGTTATACTCCTGCAGTATAGCTAGCCATCATATATATATTCCTGTTAGATTTGATTTGTTCCAAAGTTATTTGAGGGCTGAGTGGTCTGTTATCAGGGTAAACTGTTTTCCAATCAGGAAGTGGCCAAAGTGTTGTATGGCCCAAATGACTGCTATACATTCTAATTGAGTGGCTCTATAGGAAGGTTCTGCTCCATAAGTAGCTCATCCTGCATAAGCAATCACATACTCTCTATCTTTGTCATCTTATGCCAAAATTACTCTGAGTCTAAATGACGATGCATCTGTATACAGCTTAAACACTTTTGTAAGATCCAATCTTGCCATTACTGGTGCGTGGATAAGTGCTTCCTTGATCAGGTTAAAGGCAGTTTGTGCAGCTGATGTCTATTCCTATGCTCTTTCTTTTCTTTATAATATATGCAGGGGTGTAGCAATTTTAGAGTACCCAGGGATAAACCTTTTATAGAACTGGACCAGTCCTAAGAATCCTTGTAAGGTTATCTTATCCTGCGAAGTTGGAAAGGCTTTAACGATTTCAGTCTTCTTTGGGTCTGGGCGGATTTCTCCTTCATCGATTATAAATCTGAGGTATTTAATTTTCTTCTGTCCAAAGTAGTATTTTGTTAGCTTAATCCTTAGTCTATGTTTTCTGAGTCATTCAAATACTTCCTTCAGGATCACTATATGTTCTGTGAAGTTCTCAGTGTAAATGTTGATATTGTCAATGTACACAATTACTCTATATCCAATCAAGTTATAGAAGATCTCATTCATTGCAGCTTGGAAGGTGGCAGGTGTATTGCAAAGTCCAAAGGATATTTTTGTGAATTTGTACTATCTGAATAGTATAATAAATGCTGATTTCTCCTGTGCTTTGGGCGTTATTCTGATTTGATTATATCCTGCCCATAGGTCCAGGGTTGAGTAGATTTGTACCTTTTTTAACATGTTTTGTAAGTCTTCTGAGTGTGGAATCAGATATGTGTACTTTTTAGTAACTGAGTTTAATTTGCAGTAATCGATAACTATTCTCTGTCCATCTTTCTTTAGTACTATGCTGATAGGTGATGCCCAAGAGCTTTTCAACTATATAATTACTTCTGACTCCAATAGTTCTTAAACATGCTTTCATATAAAGTTATGATAGTTGGCTGGCAGTCTGTAGGGTGCTTGTTTGATTGGTTTGGCATCTTCTGTATCGATATGGTGAGTGAAGAAGGCTTGATCTGGTAGGTCCTTGAAACTGATTACAATAATATCCTCATACTCCTTCAGTAGATCTTGTAACTGCTTCTTCTGATTTAGTAATAGATTTTTATTAAAGGAATAGATATGCTTCTTAGCATTCTCCTAGTCATCTAGTCTTTCCATTATTACATTTGCTTGTCTAGTCGATCTAAATCCTTTCTTTCTATATCATGTTTCTTCTAAGTTTTCTACTTTTTTCAAAGGTTGCTGTTTACATTTGATAATTACTATTTGAGCAATTCAATCTCCTTAGTACACTTTGAATTGGCTATAGTTGTGGTTAACTAGTCTAACCTCAATTTCTCCTCTGTAGTTTTTATCTATTAATCTGGGGAAGGCTCTTATTTCAGAGTTGTGGTAAAGTCCACTTCTTGCCCATACTTATGCACATTGTCTTGGTGGTAGGGCGATAGCGATTCCAGTTTTTATGAAGGCTGATGATTTTGGTTCTAGGGTACAGTCTTCATCTATATATAAGTTGTAACTTGTAGCTCCTTTAGTTTTTTCTTTTGGTATAATTGCACTTTCTGTCAGTTTCTTGACTTGAGTTGCTATATTCTTTTCTTCAACCATGAACACTTCTTCAAAGGTGGGGATATTCAGTTCCTTCCACTGTTCATGAGTTGTGTCTTGAGATAGGTTCTGCTATAAGTCCTTCCACCACTAATAGCGCATACTGATACATTTGTTAGGGTGAATTATTTCCTCTAGTATGATGATTTCTTCTTCTGAGTCTGAATCGCTTTTTTTGATTAGGGTAGATCCATCATCTTTATCATCTTCTTGAAATAAGGCTCTGACTTCTACAGGTATTTAGGTAGTATAAACTTCATTGCTCTATTTATCAGGTACTTCCTCATCTTCATTTTCTTCGAGTCTGATCTGTTCTTGTTCTTGGTCATAGTGTTCTTTCTAGGTTCTGTAGTAGTTGATATCATATGGTTCATCTGGATATCTGACCCAATTTTCGCATTCCCAAAGATTATAGGAGTTGACTTCATCCCAGTAGCATTCTTGCAGGTAGATGTTGTGGTTTCCTCAAAGATGTCCTTTGCTGATATATCCAATATTCATCCAAAAATAGTCCCATACTTCTCCAGTATTGTCTGTGAATAGGTAAGGGTTTCTTCTATTATACAGTCTATGATTCATCAAGGATGGAGTCCTTCAGTGGGTCTGTAACAGTCTTGGTTTCTTAATCCTTTTCTCAGTCAGTAGATGCATCTCTAAGGTATCTTGGTAAGGTATTAACTTTGTATTACTGCAAGTGCACATCATCTTAGCATAATAGATGCATTGCTTACAGAATAGGCATCTAGTATTCCTCATGTTGTATTCAACCAACTAGTTCTTCTCCAAAGGCATCAGATGGCAATATTCACTATAGATCACTACATTAGCTTCTTCTTCTTCTATCACATTGAGGTGCACTAGTCTGGAGATTATTTCTTCATCTGTATTACTTTCATCTTCTAGTCTCTGAGTGAGTTTTAGTACTACTCCTTTCTGAATATCCAGAGGTATGCTGAACTTCCTTCCATGGTTGATGAAGATTAGCCTCTATGCATCCAGGTCAATTCTTGCTTTTGCTTTCTTTAACCAGCTGTTGCCCAAGATAGCATTGTAGAATTGTGCATCAGTGATGACCATTCTGACAGATATGATTTCTGTTCCAAACTGAACTGGTACTTCTCAGAGTACTCCTAAAGGTATACTGCTTTTTCCACTTGTGATAACCAAGGTAGAGATAGTGGGTTCATTAATATCCCATCTTAGACGGTCTAGGAAATGCTTGGCAATAATGCTAACTCCTGCTCCAGTGTTGATAATAACTGAGCATACTAATCCTCCAATCCTCTAATGTTATATTATGCGTAGGTGGATAAGATATAGATTTGCTTCTCTTGTTCTTCAGTGGTGTTGACTTCCTCAAATCAGATAGTTGGTTTGGTTTCAGTAATCTGTGTCTTCACCTTCTGCTTCGTTAATGGTGCAATCTGGAAGAGTTGTTTAAAGGTAATGTTGGCCTTTTGACTAGCAATATCTTGCTATGAGTTGTATTCAAATTCTCTAACTCTTCTAGGCTTCTTTTCCTTGTTTTCTTCCTGATTGATCATTTCTTTATCTCTAGTAGTTGAGATGACTATCTTGTTAGGTTGCATTATCTGTTTGAAGGCTTTGTTGTTGAAATTATTAGCTTATTATATCTCTCTCTCCCATCATTAATGATCGATCATTACATCACTCAATCGTGGCTTAGATAATCTTTGTTTTATATCGACCAATCATAATTTAGCATTAATAAATACATGCATATTGGCTTCATAAGCCAGTGCGCTCTTTACTCCAAAAACACACATTCAAAGATCAATTATTTCAACAGATTATAAGCCCCGAGCCACTCGAATTGCAGCTTGACAATCTGAGATCTACGCAATCATCTATGCAATCATAGCAGTTACAACTGTGATTATAGTAAGCATTTATTTAAAATTGTAAACAATGCATCAAACAATGTGATAAACAATGCGACAAATGACACCGCGATAAAGCAATGCAATAAACAACACATAATGATATAACATTCAACGACGTGACATAATGAAATGGACAACCTATATACATCATCATCGTCAGTAACAAGATCGACAAGATTACAGTCTAAATCAAAAACAGATAACAGATATCAACTCCCTGATAATGACGATGAAGGATTGGATAGCAACCATCAGAGCAATATTGCATTTAGCCTCGATCGACAAGAACAGATAGCTATAACGATCAGAAATCAGGAAGATAAATTAGACATGCTGACAACCCTAATGGGCAAATTGATGGCAAAAATTGACAAAACAAACACATCACCTAGCACGCCAACCAATCAGAATGCAGCTATAGAAGGCAACATGCCACGACCATCACCATCACCAACAACATCAACAAAGCTTAATGATCTGGTGAAGGAGTACCTGAGATCGATCAACAAATTCGATGGATCAGGAGGCGCACTCAGATTGTTTGATTACTTTGATGCTATAGAGCAATTTATCACCAGCGCCAATCTATCAGTACAAAAGGAGGAAGTCAACGCAGTGATCAGTAAAATTACAGGCAATGCTAGAATATGATTATGGAGGCACGTGAATACATCGGGAGAATTTGATTCATGGAATGAGCTTAAAGAGGCTATGATGCAAAAATATGCACCAATGGAACAATTGTTACAAATGTGCGATAAGCTTGCGATGATGAAGCAAAAAGGATCGATTGAAGATTATAATGACGCATTCAACCAGATTATAGTGCAAATTGAAGATATGACTAACACAGAAGCTATACCACAATATCTTCAAGGTCTAAGCCCCAGGTACTGGGAATTAATACTTGTATAGGAGAATATGCTAACAACACTGGAGGCTTTACAACTCACATGTATCAGGTTCGACCTGGATAATAAGCAGAGGTGCAATAAAGCCCATGCGACAGACCGAGGTGGCTACTAAGGCAGTGACCAAGGCAGTGACCAAGGCGGCTACTGAGGTGGTGGTCACAATAATCGAGGTGGAAGCGCCGGATGAAGCTGAGGCTATAACAATGATAACAGAAACAATCGAGGAGGTCATAATGACAGAGGCGACCGAGGTGGTAATCACAGAGCCAATCGAGGCAGGAATTTTCAGGGACACCCTCGGAAATGTTACATCTGTGAGGGAGAACACAGAATATTTCAATGCAACAAATTCAACGATTGGGTAAAAATAGAAAAAGAAAAGGCTAAACCGAGAGCCGAAGCAAATCTGGCAATCGGTGCTATTATCAATTTAGGCGCCATGCAACATATGTTCAACCAATTGGAGTTTTTCGAGATGGTAGCTGAGCACGATGGCTTGGTCACATGTGCAGGGAACGAGAAATTACACGTGATGCACGTTGGGACAATTGAGCTCGACGACAAGCTGAAATTATGGAATATCTTATATGTACCAGAGATCACTAGAAATTTAATATCTGTGCGGGTGTTGACATGTGACGGAAATGACATAACCTTTAAGAGCGATAGATCAGTAATTAAAATCAGTGCAGATCATGAAGAAATCAAAATCGGACAAGCTGATGGCAACCTATTTCATTTATCGACATCACTAGAGCTAGAGCTAGAAGCAAACATTGCTGATTCCAAGATTGATAACTATATACTATAGCATCACCAGCTAGGCCATCCGGGCCAAAATACTCTGCAATCAATCAACAAATTTATCATAGGGCTCGGAGATGTGCGGCTGTCAACTGGACAAATCGAAATATGTGCCGGGTGTGAACATACGAAGTTATACTGCAAGCCTTTCGGACATGCGAAAATCAATCGATAGAGCCTATCAGAAGGATGCACTCAGATCTGTGCAGGCCGATACCCATGCCATTAGTCAATGGAGCAAAATATATATTAATATTCATCGATGATACCACTCACTACATCACAACATATTTTATTGACAATAAAAGTGATATATTTGATTGATTCCGGACATTCAAGGCGTTTGCCAAGATGCAATTGGGCTGAAAACTCAAGATTCTCTGATCAGATAGAAGAGGAGAGTATGTAAATACCAAGATGTGCAAATTTTTAACCAAAAATGGAATTCATCATGAAATGACGATGCCGGACATGCTGCAACAAAATGGTGTAGCCGAACAATATAACTGGACATTGATGGGGTCAATCCGGGCAGTTAAAATTACTGCCAGCATACCTGATGAACTTTGGGTAGAACTTGCTGCAAGTGCTATATATTTATGTAACCAATTGCTAATGCAAGCCAATAAGGAGAGTGCTTCACCATTTGAATTATGGCACGGTCACCAGCCTGATATCAGTAACCTGCGTGTCATATGGGCTGATGTATATATGCATATTCGCAAGGGAAAAAGGTCAAAACTGGCGCCCCGATCCAAAAAGCTTAAAATGATTGGCTATCATGATGAAAAGAAGGCATACAGGCTCTGGAATCCAACTAATAGGAGGATAGAGATCAGCCGCAACGTCATATTTGATGAATCTATTATATTAAAATCCCCAATAATTGTCAATCCAGAAGATCAAGAATATGTTATCAAAGTGATCATTGGAGAACACAAGATTGATAAAAAAAGGGAATATCTGATTAAATGGCTAGGCTATAATGATGACGACAACATCTGGAAGCCAATCGAACAATTGATAGATACAGAAGCTCTACAAATTTGGCAAGTTCGCATGCTAGAAGCTAATTTAATTGAATCAACCAATGACCCAATGACCTACAAGGAGGCAATTTCTCTGCCTGATGTAAAGCTTTGGGAGGAAGTGATCAATCAAGAGCTTAAATCACTTAAGAATAATGACATGTGGACGATTGTACCTGAGGTGCCTGCGGGATGCAAGCCGATTGGATGCAGATGGATATTTAAAAAGAAACTCAACACTGATGGATCGGTTGCCAGGTACAAAGTGAGATTAGTGGCCAAGGGATATTCACAATAGCAAGGAATTGATTACGATGAAACATTTGCTCCTATAGCAAAATTCACGTCGATCAGGGTACTTTTATCGATTAGAGCAACTCTAAACTTAGAAATTCACCAAATGGACATAAAAACTGCGTTCCTGAATGGCGATCTTGATGAAGAGATCTACATAATGGTACCTGAAGGAATCGACCAATCGGAGCTGTTACCGAGAGCTGTGTATAAGCTCAATTGATCATTATATGAACTAAAGCAATCACCTCGTATGTAGAATCAGAAGATCGACAACTACCTCAGCCAATCAAATTTTACAAGACTATAATCAGATCACAGCATTTATCTAAGAAGGAGACAAGAAGATCAATCACTGATAATTTTTACCATATATGTCGATGATCTACTAATTCTGGCCAATTCGATGGAAACAATAAACAAATTCAAGGCAGAACTTAGCAACACATTTGATATGATAGACTGTGGTGAAATTAAACATTTTCTGGGTATTCGAGTCATACATGATCGAAAAACACACATGATCACAATTGATCAAAGCCACTTCACTAATCAAATCATTACAAGGTTTAATATGACGGATGCCAAGCTAATCAGCACACCCCTTGATCTATCCATTCAACTCAAAGCTGAAGGGGGAAAATCCGCAGACCAAAGTCTATTCAGACAAATGATCAGTAGCATAATGTACCTGATGATCGGGACAAGACCTGATCTAGCTGCTGCTGTCAGCATCATCAGTCAATTTTCGGCTAATCCAATGCAAGAACATCACCACGCTCTCAAACGATTACTAAGATATATTAAAGGAACAGCCAATTATAAGCTGTGCCTTGGACGCAATCAGGATCTAAGACTGATTGGTTTCAGTGATGCCAACTGGGGAGGAGACATTAACATATGACAATCAACTATGAGTTATATTTTCAACCTATCAGGAGGAGCCATCAGCTGGTCAAGCAAATGCCAACCAACCATTGCTCTATCAACAACTGAGGTAGAATATATGGCATTAGCACATGTGACGAAAGAAGCCATTTGGCTATGTACCCTATTAGATGAGCTAGGATATTTGCAAAATTGTACAATAACCTTATTTGAAGACAACCAATCAGCAATTGCCCTCACCAAAAATCCAATTAATTACACTTGATCAAAGCATATCAACATTCAGCATCACTTTATTCAAGAGAAAGTTGAATCAAAGGTGATAGATATCGTCTACATATGACAGATAAAATGATCACTGATGCATTAACTAAGCCACTTGCGTGACCTAGACTTGAAATGTTGATTGCAAAAATGGGCTTATGTAACTAACTTTTTTTTTAAAATCCTTTATGTTCTTTATCATATCATTCTTATCACTCAAGTAGTATTTTACATATAGTTATTTGCAGTAAATGTACTTCATGGATGCTATTCGTGATGTACAGTTGAACATTTTATTTTTTATTCTTTTATTTTTTATTCATTTATTTTTATCAAGATATGTCAAGCAGGGGGAGTGTTAAAATTATTAGCTTATTATATCTCTCTCTCCCATCATCAATGATCGATCGTTACATCACTCAATCATGGCTTAGACAATCTTTGTTTTATATTGACCAATCATAATTTAGCATTAATAAATACACGCATATTGGCTTCATAAGCCAGTGTGCTCTTTACTCCAAAAACACACATTCGAAGATCAATTATTTCAACATTTGTCCCATTGGTCTTTATTCAGCTGTTATCTTTGTGTTGGCTTCTTAGGTTTCTCGATAACAACTTTAGGTTCTTGGGTTGGTTTCTTCCTTGGGTAAGAAGTCTTCCTAGTAGTAGTATGGCTGACTGTCTTGACAGGGTAGGCTTCCAGGTATTCTTTGCTAAATTCTTCATCTTCTTCTTCAATTTCTTGCACTACATTGGTATAGTCAGCCTTCTTTTCCTTCTCTCTCTCCTATTCTTCCTTCTAACTTCTAGTTCGGCAGTCCTTAGCAAAGTGACTACGTCTTTCACAGAGGAAACAATTCATCTTAGTCTTGTTGCATTCTTCAGCAACAAAGGTTCCTCTCAGTTGCTTATTCTGGTGAATTACTTTGGCTTCAAGATTGGCTATATGTGCTGTCATTTTGGAAAACATTTTGGTAATCTTTTCTATTTTATCTTTATGTATTGTCTTTCCTGTTTTTGCTATGACCATCAGTTTAATGGTGTTCTCCTCAGGTAGTTTAGCTGTTACAGATACCATTTGAACTATGGATATTCTAGTGCTGAATTTCCTATATAAGTCTTGTAGTAACTTATCATATAGGGATGCTGAATGCTCTGCTTCAGTGTTCCAAAAGGCCTGTGCTATCCTGATTTTCTCATCCATTCTACAGGGGCTAAACCTCTTGATATGGCATTAGAGATCTGTATGTAAGCTATTTATAAACACCATTTCTCACACAACTGGGCTGGTTTTTCCATAGAGTTGCATGTACTAATTAATGATAGTAACCCAATCTTCTCGGCACTGGTTGATTGACATCTTCATATTGAATAGTTGTTCTTTAATCAATTCTTGCTTTTGTTTAGTAAAATATTTCTCTTCTAACTAGGCTCTCATAGTATCTCAGTAAGTGGTAGCTATTGCTGCAGCTATGGCTCTATTTCTGGCTGCTGCAGTGGCTGCGAGGAGTAATTCTTCTAGTCTGGTGGCTGCTACATCTGTTAGGGTTATGTAGTATATTTCTCTCACAGGTCCTCTAAGTTGGGTGGCCAGGATAGGAATCCATCGAGTGCTGGCCATTTCTTTGGCTGTGAAGTAGCTCTCCAAATTATCTAGAAATTCTTGAACATATTCCTTAGTATATCCATAGAAGGTAGGTAGTCTATCTATTATAGTTTCTTCATTCTCTTGATATCTTCTCCTAAGTAGTTATAGTAATGCAGGTGATGGTGGTAGTAGTGCTGTTCTTGCTTTTGTCTTCCACTATAGGTTTCAGCAAGTTTGGTTATGCAATATAGGTAACAAATCGGTTGAGGTGTCGAGTGATTTCCTGCTAGTCGGTACCAATTGTGACGAACTAAAATATTCTAACAGCAAAATATTCACTGTAGTATATCTTAGGGTCTTAGTGGGTTATGCGGTAGTGGCTTAAGAAGGGTAATGTGTCAGTGTAAGTGTTAACTGGCAAGATTTAAGTACAATTGATTGAATAAAGTGTATCTATTAGAATCTCGAAACTATCCCAATTACTTACTCCTTAAGTAAGACTTTCAGTATCTCTTGGGTTGTCTGTTGTAAGCTTCCTTAGCTTGTTGCAGTCTGAATTTTATTGATAATTGCGAGTAGAGTATTTATAAGAAATTACAAGGTACTATATAGGCAGCTATCTAGGTTACTACTTAAATTTCTAATTAGCTCAGCTAAATATAAGATATAAATTGATTGGCTAGAATATAATAAAATGATATATCAGGTTATAATGTAATTGGATAGTGAAATAATATATTTGATTGAAATACTATTTTAGGTTATAATATGATTACAAATCTTAATAACATTATGAGTCTCAATATTATTATAAATCATATAATTATGATCTCACATAATCAAACTATATATTATCACAAAATGTTCTGTCACAATACATAGACCAAGATAATACTGTATATCAACTTAGAATACAGCATAGTAGCCCAGAATGCAAGATGATGTAACCAACTTTGTATTGAAATTATTAGCTTATTATATCTCTCCCATTAATGATCGATCATACATCACTCAATTATGGCTTAGACGATCTTTGTTTATATTGACCAATCATATTTTAGCATTAATAAATACACGCATATTGGCTTCATGAGCCAGTGCGCTCTTTACTTCAAACACATTCGAAGATCAAATTTCAACAGGTTATGAGCCCTGAACCGCTCGAATTGCAGCTCGACAACCTGAGATCTATGCAATCATAGCAATTACAACTGCAATTACAGTAAGCATTTATTTAATATTGTAAACAACGCATCAAACAACATGATAAACAATGTGACAAATGACACCGCGATAAAGCAATGTGATAAACAACATGTAATGACATAGCATTCAATGACACAATGAAATAGACAATCTATACATATCGTCATCAGCAACAAGATTGACAAGATTGCGGTCTAAATCAAAAACAGACAACAGATATCAAACCCTTGATGATGATGAAGGATTAGATGGCAACCATCAGAGCAATATTGGATTTAGCCTCGATTGACAGGAACAGATAGCTACAATGATCAGAAATCAGGAAGATAAATTAGACATGCTGACAACTCTATTGGGTGAATTGATGGCAAAAATCAACAAAACAAATGCATTACCCAGTGCGCCAACCAATCAGAATGTAGCTACAGAAGACAACATGCTACAAATACAAACACTATCACTAACAACATCAATAAAGCTTAACAATCTGGCAAAGAAGTATCTGAGATCGATCAACAAATT
This sequence comes from Endogone sp. FLAS-F59071, assembly GCA_003990785.1. Taxonomy (NCBI): domain Eukaryota; kingdom Fungi; phylum Mucoromycota; class Endogonomycetes; order Endogonales; family Endogonaceae; genus Endogone; species Endogone sp. FLAS-F59071. Next base: position 2,068 of record RBNK01001335.1, on the reverse strand, counting down.
TAATGGGTCAGGAGGCGCACCTAGATTGTTTGATTACTTTGATGCTGTAGAGCAATTTATCACCAGTGCTGATCTATCAGTACAAAAGGAGGAAGTCAACGCAGCAATCAGTAAAATTACAGGTAATGCTAGAATGTGGCTACAGAGGCACATGAACACATCAGGAGAATTTGATTCATGGAATGAGCTTAAAGAGGCTATGATGCAAAAATACACACCAATGGAACAATTGTTATAAATGTGCGATAAGCTTGCGATGATGAAGCAAAAAGGATCGATTGAAGATTATAATGACGCATTCAACTGGATTATAGCGCAAATCGAAGATATGACCGACACAGAAGCTATACCGCAATATCTCCGGGGTCTAAGCCCCAGGTACTGGGAATTAATACTTGCACGGAAGAATATGCTGACAATGCTGGAGGCTTTACAACTCACATGCATCAGATTCAACCCAGATAGTAAGCAGAGGCATGACGAAGCCCACGTGACTGACCGAGATGGCTACCAAGGCGGCTACTGAGGTGGTGGTCATGGCAATCGAGGCAGAAGCACCAGACAAGGCCGAGGCTATAACAACAATAATGGAAACAATCGAGAAGGTCATCATAATGACAGAGGTGACCAAAGTGGTGATCGTGGAGCCCATCGAGGCGGGAATTTTTGGGGATATCCTCAGAAATGCTACATCTATGAAGGAGAATACGAAATATTCCAATGCAACAAATTTAATGATTGGGTAAAAACAGAAAAAGAAAAGGCTAAACCGAGAGCCAAAGCAAATCTGGCAATTGGTGCTATCATCGATTCAGGTACTATGCAATATACGTTCAACCAATGGAAGATTTTCGAGACAGTGGCTGAGCATGACGGCTTGATCATGTGTGCAGGGAACAAGAAGCTATGGGCGACACACATTGGGACGATTGAGTTTGACAACGAGCTGAAATTACAGGATGTTTTATATTGTGACGGACTAAAATATATTAATGGCGAAATACTCGGAATTGAGCAAGTGCAGAAAATACGTTTTAGGGGTCTTAGCAGTTTATGTGGTAGTGTCTTAAGAAGGGTGTTGATGTAGGTGTTAACTAGCAAGAATTAAATGCGATCGATTGAATAAAGTGTATCTGTTAGAATCTCGAAACTATATTAATTGCTTACTCCTTGAGTAAGGCTTCAGTATCCCTTGGGTTGTCTGTTGTAAGCTTCCTTAGCTTGTTGCAGTCCGAATTTTATTGATAATTATAAGTGGGGTATTTATAAGAAATTACAAGATGCTATACGGGCAGCTACTCAGGTTACTACTTGAATTTCTGATTGGCTCGGCTAAATATAAAGTACAAATTGATTGGCTAAGATATAATAAATGATATATCAGGTTATAATATAATTGGGCGACGAAATAATATATCAGATCGAAATACTATTTTAGGTTATAGTGTGGTTGCAGATCTCAACAACGCTATGGGTCTCAACAATACTACAACTCTCAACATTGTTGAGAGTCACATGACTTGTGATCTCACATGATCAAATTGTGTGTCGTCATAAAATGTTCCATCACATCTCCTTCCTTTCTGTGAGTTAGACTTCAAGGTACAGTTCTAACTCGGAGAAATCTCTTTGTAACTGTTTTACCTCTTCCTCTAGCTCCTTTATTTCATCCTGTGTCAATTGATTCAGTTGATGCATACTGCACTGAAAGTGGTTTAAAGCACTAGGCTTGTGCTTAAATAGTTGATAAATCCGATTGGCCATTCTTGCATTATAGGCAGGGAGTGCTCCTTTGAGGGCTTGTTAACAGATTTCTCTATCCTTCCAGTTCCAGATATGTTCAATTTCTTCATCCCAGAGTTGTGCGATTCGGTAGTATTCCTTCCATTCATTAATTCGTGCCAGATGTTGCCTCCTTTGAATGTTGCGTATAATCAATCAGGTCTTCTGTAAGGTCGATCCTTCTATCTCCTCAAGGTCTTCCAGAGGTTCTATATGTCGGTAGGCCTCGATCAGGCTGACTCGGACTTCATGGAAGTTGTTCCAACGGGGCATGATATTTCTTGAG
>RBNK01001334.1:0-16012 GCA_003990785.1 Endogone sp. FLAS-F59071 | reverse complement strand
ATTTATTTTATCGAGATATATCAAGCAGGGGGAGTGTTGTAATTATTAGCTTATTATATCTCTTCTATCAATGATCGATGCATCAACGATCGATCATACGTCACTCAATTGTGGCTTAGACGATCCTTGTTTGTATCAACCAATCATAATTTAGCATTAATAAATATACGCATATTGGCTTCATTAGCCAGTGCAATCTTTACTCCAAATATACACATTCGAAGATCAAATTTCAACACAAGGCACGGAGTTTCTAAATGAATTAATTAGAGAGCTCAAGCAGACTTACTATATCAAGCATATCCGAATGACATCATACCACCCACAGGGAAATGATCAAACTGAACGCACCAACTAGATGGTCAAGAATATCTTAGCAAAGATTATCGATCAAGAAGCAACATGGGACCATTACCTCAATAGTGCTCTTTTTACAGTTCGATCCATTTGCCAGGCATCAACAAAGTTCAGCCCCTTTGAGCTTGTGTATAGGAGACTACCAAACCGAGAATTCCACTACCCCGAAAAGGATAATAGAATATATGACCATCGTTTATGGGCTTATGTCACATGAAATATCAGTAGATTACAATTAATCCAAAAGAAGGCATCCATATTCATTGACAAGGTGCAGGAGAGACAATAGACGAACCAAAATAAGAAGGCAAATACAACCCCCTTGTATATTGGAGATCAAGTCCTCATATACCGAAACATTGTAGAATCATTGTGGTTGGCTAAATTACAACCGAAGTGGGAAGAACCATACTATATACAGGCTATAAAAGAAAGTATAATTTAGCTTAGGAGAATCAATGGTTCTATTCTCCCCTCCCCGGTCCACCAAAGCAAAGTTAAAATCTATCATACCCAACAAATGCAGCCCAAAGAAGGACGTGGAAAAAGTGGTGAAGGAAGCACTGATAAAGGGATCCGAGACCATTGACTGGACGCCCCTCGACTAAGAGGAAGACCCTGAAAGGCTCTTTCTACTTAGTCAGCAGTACCATGAGTGGTTGTGCTGTCAAAACCGTGCAACTGATGCTACGATCCGTTTCCATCAAGGACGAGCTCGAAGTCTACACTGCAAAAACAAGAAACAAGAGATGGTATTGTCTAAGTTCGAGAAAGATATGGCCGATAAGATATATGCACTCTTTCTGGACTATAAATGGCTCCTTTCAGGATTCTATGGAAAAACTGTCAATATTTTTAAGTTAACCTTTGCTGAAATCGCTCACATTCGTCAAGTTATAGAAGAAGAAATTATCTTGTTGCCCTTCAGTCTCGAGGACAAGACATTCCCAGTTGAGCTCCCAGATGTGACGGCTGACCCCCAACTTAACTGATTTTCGTGAATTTGTACTACGCTTACTGTAATGCTTTGTCACATAATGACAATTTTATTGACATGACAACAATTTTATTAGCATGATGACAATTTTATTGGCATGATGACAATTTTATTAGCATGACGACAATTTTATTGGCATGACAACAATTTTATTGGCGAAAGAGTCACTTCATATTCTTCACAACGATTGGATTATATTTTCATAGCGAAGTCTTTATTAGTTATTCTTTAGTCTCTCAATTTTGTATAAATACCCTCTCTATTTCTATCTAAATAAATCAGTTTGCACAGAGTCTTGAAATATCTCAATATCAGTTGTAGTAAAGCCTGAAGAGCACAGCATAAAGCTGTAGTAAGGATACGCAAAGGAAGATATCACATCTGATACTCTGAGCATTCTTAACGAACGAATGAATGAACGACTGGTTATTAGTACATTTGTCACAATAAATACTCTGCTTATAATTAATAATAAAATTTAAACTACAACAAGCTAAGGAAGTTTACAACAAACAATTTGAGAAATACTAAAGCCTTACTCAAGGAGTAAGCAATTGGGATAGTTTTAAGATTCTAACAAATACATATTTTGTTTAATTGATTATACTTATTCTTGCTAGTTAACACTGGACCCTACCCTCAAGGAATCAAGGACTGTATAATAGAAGGAACCCTTACTCATTTATAGACAACACTGGAGAAGTTTGGGATTGCTTCTAGATGAATATTGGACACATCAGCAAAGGATGCCTTTGGGGAAACTATAACATCTACCTACAAGAATACTATTGAGATGAAGTCAACCCTTATGACCTTTGGGAATATGAAAATTAGGTCAGATACCCAAACAAGCCATATGATATCAACTACTATGGAACTTGGAGAGAATACTATGATCAAGAATAAGAACAGACTATATCTGAAGAAAATAAAGATGAGGAAATATCTGATGAATAGGATAATAAAGTTTATACCACTCAGATACCTACCAAAGTTAGAGCTTTATTACAGAATGATGATGAAGATGATGGACTCATCCTAATAGAAGAAAGTGATTCAGACTTAGAGAAAAAAATCATTACCTTAGAAGAAATAATTCACCCTAATGAATATATCAATATGTGATATTGGTGGTAGAAGGACTTATAGCAGAACCTACCTTAAGATACAACTCATAAACAGTAGAAAGAACCTAACATCCCCACTTCTGAAGAAGTATTCATAGTTGAAGAAATAGAAACAGCAACTTAAGTCAAAAGACTGATAAAAACTGCAATTATATCAAAGAGAAAAACTGAAGGAGCTGCAAGCTATAACTTATATATAGATGAAGACTGTACCCTAGAACCAAAATCATCAGCCTTTGTGAAAACCAGAATTGCCATCACCTTACCACCTAGACAATGTATGCAAGTATAGGTAAGAAGTGGACTTTACTGCAACTCTGGCATAGGAGTTTTCCCTGAATTAATAGATAAAGACTATAGAGAAGAAATTGAGGTTGGATTAGTTAACTATAACTACAGCCAATTCAAAGTATGCTAAGGAGATTAGATTGCCTAATTAGTAATTATTAAATGTAAACAGCAACTATTAAAAGAAGTGAAAGACTTAGAAGAAATACAATGTAGAAAGAAAGAATTTAGATCTACTGGACAAGCTAATATGATAATAAAGAGACTGGATAACTAGGAGAATGCCAAGAAGCATATCTATTCTCTCAATGAAAATCTGTTACTAAATCAGAAGAAGCAGTTATAAGATCTACTAAAGAAGTATAAGGATATCATTGCAATTAGCTTTAAGGATCTCTTGGACCAAGCCTTCTTTACTTATCACATTGATACAGGAGATGCCAAACCAATTAAGCAAGTACTCTACAGGTTGCCAGCTAACTACTATGTCTTTGTACAAAAGTATGTTTAAGAACTATTGGAGTTAGAAGTGATTATATAATTGAAGAGCCTCTGGGCATCACCTATTAGTATAGTACCAAAGAAAGACAGACAGAGAATGGTTATTAACTACTGCAAGTTGAACTTAGTCACCAAAAAGCATATATATTCAATTCCACACTTAGAATACTTATAGAATATATTGAAGAAGATATAAATCTACTCAACCCTTGACCTGTAGGCAGGATATAACCAAATCAGAATGACACTAGAAGTAAAAGAGAAATCAGCATTCATTATACCATTTGGATAGTACAAATTTACAAGGATGTCCTTTGGACTCTGCAATACACCTGCCACTTTCTAAGCTATAATAAATAAGATCTTCTATAATCTGATTGGATATAGAGTAATTATGTATATTGATAACATCAACATTTATGCTAAGACCTTTGCAGAACATATGGTGACTCTGAAGGAAGTATTTGAATGACTTAGAAAATACAGATTAAAGATCAAGCTAACAAAATGCTACTTTGGATAGAAGAAAATTAAATATCTTAGATTTATAATTAATGGAGGAGAAATCTATCTAGATCTAAAGAAGATCGAAATCATTAAAGCCTTTCCAACCCTGCAAGATAAGATGATCTTATGAGGACTTTTAGAACTAGTTCAGGTTTATCCCTAGATAATTCAAAATTATTGTACCCTTGTATATGTTATAGAGAAAGAGAAGAGTATGAGAATAGATACCAGCTACACAAACTGCCTTTAGTCTAATCAAGGAAGTACTTACTTATATACCAGTAATGGCAAGGCTAGATCTTACAAAAGTGTTCAAGTTATATACAGATACATCATTATTTGGACTTAGAGCAATCTTGGTATAAGACAACAAAGATAGAGAATATATAATTGCTTATGTAGGATGAGCTACCTATGGAGCAGAACCATCCTATGGAGCCACCCAATTAGAATGTGTAGCAGTTGTTTAGGCAGTATAACACTTTCACTACTTCTTAATCAGAAAGCAATTTATACTAATAATAGACTACTCAGCTTTCAAATAGCTCTGAAACAAACTGAATCTGATAGAAATACATATATATAATAGCTAGCTATACTGCAGGAGTATGATTTTACAATGCAATATAGAAAAGGATAGAATTATTAGAATATGGATACTCTCTCATATCTACCCCAATTTATCCAAGATCAATACCTCAAACTAAAAAGAATATACCTATCTAATAGACTCTAAACTCTATGATGGATATTTAGATTACCTTAGTAATCTAACCTTTACTAGGATGATGAATGAAAATGATCAATGGCTTATATAAACAATAGCACTCAACTATTTTATCAAAAACAATATACTTTACTGATGATACAGAGGACAGATATGACTTATAATTCCTGAACACAAAAAGCAAATGGTACTTCAGACCTCCTATAATTATCAGCTAGTAGGATACATAGGTATAGACAATACATATCAGTGATTATCAGAAAAATATTATTAGAAGAACATGTATGAAGATATTAGAGAATATATTAGAATATACAGCACTTGCTAGAAAAGGTGTCAAGGAAAGGATGTTAAGGCCTTATAACTAATTATACCTGGAGGACCCTTCAAATATATTAGAATAGATATTGTTGGACTACTACTAAAAACACTTAGAGAAAACTGATATATTATAGTAGCAGTAGATTATCTGACCAAGTACCCTAAAGCAAGAGCCTTGCCCCTTGCAGATGCCCTTAACATTACACCCTTTATCTATGAAGATATTATCTGCCACTACAGGATATCTTATGAAATGACCTCTGACTAAGAGACTGAATTCATTAATGAATTCATGTAGATATGTTGAAATTTGATCTTTGAATGTGTATTTGGAGTAAAGAATGCACTGGCTCATGAAGCCAATATGCGTGTATTTATTAATGCTAAAATATGATTGGTCAATACAAACAAAGATTGTCTAAGCTACAATTGAGTGATGTGCAATCGATCGTTGATGGGAAAGAGATATAATAAGCTAATAATTTCAACACTTCCCCTGCTTGACATATCTCGATAAAAAAAATAAAAAATAAAATGTTTAACTGTACATTACGAATGGCATCCATGAAGTACATTCACTACAAATAACTATATGTAAAATACTACTTAAGTAATAAGAATGACATGATAAAGAACATAAAAGTTTTTTTTTTTTAAAAAAAGATTAGTTACATAAGCCCATTTTTGTGATCAACATTTCAAGTCTGGGTCGCGCAAGTGGCTTGGTTAATGCATCAGCAATCATTTCATCTGTTGCTATGTAAATGATATCTATCACCTTTGATTCAACTTTCTCTCGAATAAAGTGGTGCTGAATGTTAATATGCTTTGATCAAGCAAAATTAATTGGGTTTTTGGCGAGGGTAATTGCTGATTAGTTGTCTTCAAATAAGGTTGTTACACAATTCTGTAAATATCCTAGCTCATCCAATAGGGTGCATAACTAAATGGCTTCTCTCATCGCATGTGCTAATGTCATATATTCTGCTTTAGTTGTTGATAGGGTAATGGTTGGTTGGCACTTGCTTGACCAGCTGATGGCTCCTCCTGATAGGTTGAAAATATACCCCGTAGTTAATCATTATGTATTAATGTCTCCTCCCCAGTTGGCATTACTGAAACCAATCAGTCTTAGATCCTGATTGCATCTAAGGCACAGCTTATAATTGGCTGTTCCTTTAATATATCTTAATAATCGTTTGAGGGCATGATGATGTTCTTACATTAGATTGGCTGAAAATTGACTGATGATACTAACAGCAGCAGCTAGATCAGGTCTTGTCCTGATCATCAGATACATTATACTATCGATCATTTGTCTGAATAGATTTTGGTCTGCAGATTTTCCCCCTTCAGCTTTGAGTTGAATAGATGGATCAAAAGGTGTACTGATTGGCTTGGCATCCGTCATGTTAAACCTTATAATGATTTGATTGGCAAAGTGACTTTGATCAATTATGATTGTGTGTGCTTTTCAATCATGCATGACTCGAATACCCAGAAAATGTTTAATTTCGCCACAGTCCATCATATCAAATGTGTTGCTAAGCTCTACCTTGAATTTGTTCATCGTTTCCATCAAATCAGCTAGAATTAGTAGATCATCGACATATATAGCAATAATTATCAGCAATTGATCATCTTGTCTTCTTCTTAGATAAATGCTGTGATCTGATTGTAGTCTTGTAAAATTTGATTGGCTGAGGTAGTTGTCGATCTTCTAATTCCACATATGAGATAATTGTTTTAGTCTATACAATGATCAATTGAGCTTACACACAGCTCTCGGTGACAGCTCCGATTGGTCAATTTCTTCAGGTACCATCATATAGATCTCCTCATCAAGATCGCTATTCAGGAACGCAGTTTTTACATCCATTTGGTGAATTTCTAAGTTTAGGACTGCACCAATCAATAAAAGTGCCCTGATCGATATGAATTTTACCATGGGAGCAAATGTTTCATTGTAATCAATTCCTTGCTGTTGTGAATATCTCTTGGCAACTAATCTCGCCTTATACCTAGCAACTGATCCATCAGTGTTGAGCTTCTTTTTAAATACCCATCTGCGTCCAATCGGCTTGTGTCCCGCAGGCACCTCAGGTACAATTGTCCACATGTCATTATTCTTAAGTGATTTAAGCTCTTGATTGATCGCTTCCTCCCAAAGCTTTGTATCAGGCAGAGAAATTGCTTCCTTATAGGTCATTGGGTCATCGGTTAATTCAATTAAATTAGCTTCTAGCATGTGATCTTGCCAAATTTGTAGAGCTTCAGTGTCTATCAATTGTTCGATTAGCTCCCAGGTGTTGGCATTATCATTGTCATAGCCTAGCCATTTAACCAGATATTGCCTTTTTTCATCAATTTTGTGTTCTCTGATGATTGCTTCAATGACATATTCTTGATCTTCTGGATTGACGATTGTTGGGGATTTTAATATAATAGATTCATCAAATGTGACGTTGCAGCTGATCTCTATCTTCCTATTGGTTGGATCCCAGAGCCTGTATGCCTTCTTTTCATTATGATAGCTAATCATTTTAAGCTTTTTGGATTGGAGCACCAGTTTTGACCTTTTTCCTTTGCAAATATGCATATATGCGTCAGCCCATATGATGCGCAAGTTACTGATATCAGGCTTGTGACCGTGCTATAATTCAAATGGTGAAGCACTCTCCTTATTGGCTCATATTGGCAATCGGTTGCATAAATATGTAGCACTTGCGGCAAGTTCAGCTCAAAGTTCGTCAGATATGCCGGCAGTGATTTTAACGGCCCAGATCGACTCCATCAATGTCCAGTTATATCGTTCAGCAACACTGTTTTGTTGCGGCATGTCCAGCATCATCATTTCATGATGAATTCCATTTTTGATTAAAAATTCGTGCATCTCAGTGTTTACATACTCTCCTCCTCCATCGGACCAGAGAATCTTCAGTTTTCAGCCTGATTGCATTTCGGCAAATGCCTTGAATGCTCGGAATCGATCAAATGTATCACTTTTGTTGTCAATAAAATATGTTGTGACATAGTGAGTGGCATCATCGATAAATGTTAATATATATTTTACTCCATTGACTGATGGCGTAGGCATTGGCCCGTACAGATCTGAGTGCACCCTTCCGATAGGCTCCATCGATCGATTTTTCACGTGTCTGAAAGGCTTGCAGTGTGACTTCGCGTGTTCACACCCAGCGCATATTTTGATTTGTCCAGTCAACAGCCACACATCTCCGAGCCCTGTGATAAATTTGTTGATTGATTGCAGAGTATTTTGGCCCGGATGACCCAGCCGGTGATGCCATAGTGTATAGTTATCAATCTTAGAATCGGTGATGTTTGCTTCTAGCTCTGGTGATGTCGATAAATGAAATAGGTTGCCATTGGCTTATCCGATTTTGATTTTCTTGTAATCCGTGCTGATTTTAATTACTGATCTGTCACTTTTGAAGGTTATGTCATTTCCATCACATGTCAATATCTGCACAAATATTAAATTTCTGGTGATTTCCAGTACATATAAAATGTCCCATAATTCAGCTTGTTGTCGAGCTCAATTGTCCTAACGTATATGGCGCATAGCTTCTCATTCCTTGCATATGTGACCAAGCTGTTATGCTCAGCCATCATCTCGAAAATCTCCCATTGGTTGAACATATGTTGCGTGGTGCCTGAATCGATGATGGTGCCGATCACCAGGTTTGCTTCAGCTCTCGGTTTAGTCTTTTCTTTTTCTGTTTTTACCCAATCGTTGAATTTGTTGCATTGGAATATTCCATATTTTCCCTCACAGATATAACATTTCCGAAGATGTTCCTGAAAATTCCCGCCTCGATAGGCTCTACAATTGCCGCCTCGGTCGCCTTTGTCATTATGATGACCTCCTCGATTGTTTCCATTATTGTTGTTATAGCCTCGGCCTCGTCCGGCACTTTCGTCTCAGTTGCCACGACCACTACCTCAGTAGCTGCCTTGGTAGCTGCCTCAGTCACTGCCTCAGTCTGTCACATGGGCTTCGTCATACCTCTGCTTACTATCCGGATTGAACCTGATGCATGCGAGTTGTAAAGCCTCCAGCATTGTCAGCATATTCTCCTATGCAAGTATTAATTCCCGATATCTGGGGCTTAGACCCCAGAGATATTGCAGTATAGCTTCTGTGTCGGTCATGTCTTTGATTTGCGCCATAATTCAGTTGAATGCGTTATTATAATCTTCAATTGATCCCTTTTGCTTCATTATCGCAAGCTTATCGCGCATTTATAACAATTGTTCCATTGGTGTGTATTTTTGCATCATAGCCTCTTTAAGCTCATTCCACAAATCAAATTCTCCTGATGTGTTCATATGCCTCCATAGCTACATTCTAGCATTGCCTGTAATTTTACTGATCGCTGCATTGACTTCCTCCTTTTGTGCTGATAGATCGGCACTGGTGATAAATTGCTCTACGGTATCAAAGTAATCAAACAATCTGGGTGTGCCTTCTGACCCATCGAATTTGTTGATCGATCTCAGGTACTCCTTCACCAGATCATTAAGCTTTGTTGATGTTGTTGGTGATGGTGATTGTGTTTGTATTTGTGGCATGTTGCCTTCTGTAGCTGCATTCTGATTGGTTGGCATGCTGGGTGATGCATTTGTTTTGTCGATTTTTGCCATCAATTTGCCTAATAGGGTTGCCAGTGTGTCTAATTTATCTTCCTGATTTCTGATCATTATAGCCATCTGTTCCTGTCGATCGAGGCTAAATCCTATATTGCTCTGATGGTTGCTATCCAATCCTTTGTCATCATCATCAGGGGGTTGATATCTGTTGTCTGTTTTTGATTTAGATCACAATCTTGTCGATCTTGTTGCTGACGACGATGTGTATAGATTGTCCATTTCATTGTGTCATTGAATGCTATATTGTTACATATTGTTTATCACGTTGCTTTATCGCGGTGTCATTTGTTGCATTGTTTATTGCATTGTTTGATGCATTGTTTACAATATTAAATAAACGCTTACTGTAATTGCAGTTGTAATTGCTATGATTACATAGATCTCAGGTTGTCGAGCTGCAATTCGAGCAGCTCAGGGCTCATAACCTGTTGAAATTTGATCTTTGAATATGTGTTTAGAGTAAAGAGCGCACTAGCTTATAAAGCCAATATACGTATATTTATTAATGCTAAAATATGATTGGTCAATACAAACAAAGATTGTCTAAGCTACAATTAAGCGATGTACAATCGATTGTTGATGGGAGAGAGATATAATAAGCTAATAATTTCAACAAGATATTGATGCAATACTTCTGAATCTGTCAGATAAAGACTACTATCTACCATCCCCAAGAAAATGGACTTACTGAATAGATGAATTAAACTATCAAAAACATAATTACTAAAGTAGCACAATCATAAGGAGGAGATTGAGACCTATATCTATCTTTCATCTTATTTGTACTATATATGAACAATGAAACAAGAGATAACAAAGTTTATCTCTTTTAAGCTTGTTTATAGAAGAAAAGCTTATCAGCTGATAGACCAAGTGATAAAGACCCTGAAACTCAGTCACACCCCCTAGGAAATGCAAATAAAACACTGTGTAATAAAGGAAATTCAAGAATTACATAATATCCGAAACAAGATAAGGAAATCTATTACTATTGCACAAGATTACCAAAAGAAGAATTATAACAAGAAACACAAGGAAACTGAAAAGTTAAAGATTGATAATCAGGTCTTACTATAATGAAACATAGTAGAGTCTTCATGGCTAGCAAAATTAGACCTGAAATAGGAAGGACTATACTATATTGCAAGTATAAAAGAAACTATATATTAGTTATGAAAAACAACAGGAACAATCTTACTCTATACTGTTTACCGAAACTGCCTCAAGAAATACAATACCCTGCTGGAACAACTTTTATAAAGTTCAAGTCAGCTTAATTAAGGCATACTGACATATAGAACCCCTAAAGGATCTTGAGAAGATGAAAGGATTGACCTTGCAAAAGACTTGAATAATTATATACAATATCCAAAGGAGATAGCACCTGATACAAATCAGTGAATAAAAGGAGTATTACCAAATAGCAAAACTCTGAAAAGAAGAAGTTGAACACATCTGAAACCAGAAGAACAGGGAGGTCTGCTAATGAGCCTTCAAAGGAGTACTCCCTTCCTATACTGCCAGGATGGCTAAACAAATCTGTCAACTATTCAAGCACAAGCCTAGTACTTTGAACTATTTCCAGTGCAGTATATCCTAACTACATCAACTAATATAGAACAATATAAAGGAGTTAGAGGAAAAGGTAAAACAGTTACAAAGAGATTTCTCTGAGTTAGAACTGTATCTGGAAGTCTAACTTAGAGAAAGGAAAAAGATATAATAGAATATTTAGTAATAATACTAATTTTGATTATATAAGATTATAGTTATATAATCTTTAGCATTACTAAGATCTTTAGTATTACTAAGACTTTTAGTATTACTAAGACCTTAAGTATTACTAAAATTCTTAGTATTATTAAGACATATAATTATATTATAACCTGATATATTATTTTATTACATCTTAGCCAATCAATTTGTATCTTATATTTAGTTGGGCCAATCAGAAATTCAAGTAGTAACCTAGGTAGCTGCCTGTATAGCATCTTGTAATTTCTTATAAATACTCTGCTCATAATTAACAATAAAAATTCAGACTGCAACAAGCTAAGGAAGCTTACAACAGATAACTCAAGAGATACTAAAGTCTTACTCAAGAAGTGAGCAATTAGGATAGTTTTGAGATTCTAAAAGATATACACTTTATTCAATCAATTGTATTTAAAACTCTTGCCAGTTAATACTTACACAAACATATACCTTTCCTAAGATGCTACCACATAACTTGCTAAGACCTCTGAAACATATTTTCTGCACTTACTTAATTCTAAGTATTTTACTGTTAATATATTTTAGTTCGTTACAATATTCTTTTAATTTATACTTAGTTAACAAATATATAGATCATGTTTCTTGGGAAGAACTTTTTTAAATAAATCAGTAAAACTTTAACTAGTTTACAAACTATTTTACTAAGAGCCATAAACAGAACACCTTAGAATAATAAAATAAAATATATACAAACTAAATATGTCCTAGACACAAATCTATTAATGAACATAAACTGATAATATATGAACTAAGGCTTTATATGAACAATATACCATTAGGTGAATATATATTGCAGTCATACAGATACAAATAAAGGCAAACTAGTATAAATATAAATTAGTTATTACAAATATAAACTGTTTAGAAATATTTTCCTAATATATCCAAGAGGTCTTCTATATAATCAACTTTAATGAGGGCCTATGATTCCATATCTCAATATAGAAGTGCTTGCTAGATTATGTTAGTTATAGCTGAGATGTTCACAGAAAGTAGTTGAGTCCTTCTAGCAGTGTTTTCTTTAGTGTAGAGTCTTAGTCTCTTATTAGCAGATTCCTTATAAGTAGCATTATCTTAATGCAAGATATTTGATAATGGTTATTGAGGTTAAAATATATGTCTTCTCTCATTACTCTCCTATTTATTAGCATCATCTCCTGATAGTGAATAAATCATTTTCATCAATAATATCATTTAACTTTCTAGCAGTAAATCAGAGTAGGCTGAATTGTTCTATTTGGGTTCTGGATCTAGATTGAACTTTTATATCTTGAATGTAGTAAGGTCCTTCTTATTTTGGTTTGAGCTTTGCTGACTAGTTCAATTTCACAATGCTTTAGTAGATCAGGATTTTATCTCCAATGTTCAAGACTTTAACTAAGGGGTTCTTGTACTTCTATTAATCTTGTACTCTTTAAATAAACTTCTGTACCTTGTTTCTAATCTATTTTAGTCATTCTATGTCATATATCATTAAACTCCAAATTTATTCTTTATGAGACTTTTACATATTAGTAGTAAGTACTCTCCTATTTGGTAATCTTCTATAGTTTAGTTCAAAAGAGCTAAAAGTTGTAATCTTTTGTAGTATATATTGGATTGCAAATAGTACTAATGGTAACCAAAAATCCCAGTCTTTATATATTGTAGTCATTTTTGAAAGAGTGTTCTTGATGGTCTGGTTCATTTGCTTGGTAAGTTTATTTTCTTAAAGGTGGTATGTGATTATCCTAATGTGCTGAATTTTATATATTTGATTAAGTTCCTTAACTAAGTTATTATAAAATTCTAATCCTTGGTCTAATATAATTATTGCAGTATTCTATACTAGCAGATAATTCTTTTATAAATAAATTTAAATATTGTATATATTGTGATGGAAATATTTTTATTATGTTGAATTGCTCACAAACGTATTTGTGCCGCAGTACTACTTTACTTAGTATATTTCTTAGTTAGAGTAGTATATTTCTACATTTATATTATCAATTTCCAAATCGCAAATTGCATAATTCCGCCAACAATTGTTCTGATCGCCAACAATTGTTCGCATCACCAACAATTGTTCGTATTGCCAACAAATGTTCGCATCTTGAACATTTGTTCATTTTCCTATTTTTAGTACTTTATTCCACTAGTATTTTATTATTTTATTACTTAGCAATCTGTATAAATACCCTGCTTGCAATTATCAATAAAATTCGGACTGCAACAAGCTAAGGAAGCTTCTTACAGACAACCCGAGGGATACTGAAGCCTTAGTCTGGGACTAAGCAATGGTTAAAGAGAGAGAAGTTTATTATTATACAAAGCTTATTACATTACATTCACTATTTAATACACTTTCCTGCTAGTCACCCCCTTCAAAGCCGCTACCGCATAATCCGCTAAGACCCCTAAAATGTATTTTCTACACTTGCTCAATATCAAAGTATTTCGCCGTTAATATATTTTAGTCCGCCACAATATATCTGATATCTCTAAGAATTCTACTTTAGGCCATTTAGTAAGCCAATCTATTGTGATGACTATGTATTTCTTTCTAGTAAGGGTCCTTAGTAAGAGTCTAATTATGTCAATTCTGATATGTTCAAAGAGGGCACTTGGGGTAGTGCTTGGCTGCTAGAGTACAAAGTCCTTATTTGTCTTCCATTTTTGGCAAATATCATATGTTCTGATATAATATTGTATATCTTTTCATATTTGTAACCACTAGTAAATTTTTGCTATTTGCTGATAAGTGTGTTTAGTTCCTTGATATTTTGATAAATTATGATCATATACTGCTGATAAAATGTTTTTCACATAGTGTGTTAGAATAACTATACATTAGTATTCCTTGTCGGTTTGCAATATTTTATAAAGTTCTTCATTTTGATATTCAAAGTTTTATTAGCTCCTAAGTATAAGTTTCTTTCTTTTTTCATTAGCTATTAGTAGTATCTTTCTATGTATCTCCTAAGTATGTTATCAACTGATAGTAGATTTCTTTATTTAATAAAAGTATACAGTCTTTTCTCTAGGTGATATCTCCCTTCTTGGTAGTTTTGATAAAGTGTTAGTATACTGATGTTTCTTTCTAGGTTTATGCTAAATATTAAAGTTATACTCTTATAGTCTTATAATCTATTATGCATAGATTCCAGTTAGCTAAATTTTGTTAAATAACTATTTGAGTATAGTGTGATTGGTGACTAGAGTGAACTTTTGACTAATAAGATAATAATAGAAGTACTCAATTGCCCATATAGCTACCAAACATTTCAACTTAGTTGCTTTATAGTTAGCTTGTGTGAGGTTGGTTCCTTTACTGGTATAGGCGATTACTTATTCATTACCTTAATTGTCAAATTGTATAAGTATTGCTCCAAGTCCTCTTACTGATTTATTAATATATAAGGTGAATGGTTTCTCTCATTCTGGTCTCTTGAGTACTGGTATGGTTACTAGTACTTTCTTCAGCTGTTTCATTACTAATTGCTGAGAGTTTTCAAACTCGAATGCTGTTCCTTTCTTAAGTAGCTCATGTAGGGGTCTTGCTGTTATAGAAAAGTTCTTGATAAACTTCTGGTAGATTGATGCTAGTCCTAAAAAGGCTTATACTTTAGATATATTGGTTGAAGTCAAGTAGGTTCAGATCTTCTTAGTCTTGTCAGAATTCATTCTGAGTCCATCTGTAGTTATAATGAATTCTAAGTACTTTATTTCTATTACTCTGATAGTGCATTTCTTAGCCTTAAGCTGAAATTTATTATTGCAAAGTTGGTAGAATACTTCTATGATTCTTTGAAGATAGCTTGGCTAGTCAGGTAAGTAAAGCTGAATGTTATCAATATATACTGTTATATTTTTGCTAATTATATCTCTAAAGATATCTATCATTGCTACTTAAAAGATTACTAATGTATTGTATAATCTAAAAGGTATGTGTATATACTGATAGTATTTGTCCAGTATTATAAAGGCTATTTGTTCACTTGCTTCAGGAGTTAAAGTAATCTGGTGATATCTGGCATACAAGTTAAAGCTTAAAAAGTATATCAGCTCTTATTTGATAAGGTCTAACAGATTGTCAATCTTTAGAATTAGGAATATATTCTTCAGTAATAGCATTAAGTACTCAGAAGTCTATATACATTCTTGTTGTAATTATTAGCTTATTATATCTCTTCTATCAATGATCGATGCATCAACGATTGATCATACGTCACTCAATTGTGGCTGAGACGATCTTTGTTTGTATCGACCAATCATAATTTAGCATTAATAAATACACGCATATTGGCTTCATTAGCCAGTGCGCTCTTTACTCCAAACACACATTCAAAGATCAAATTTCAACAGGTTATGAGCCCCAAGCCGCTCGAATTGCAGCTCGACAACCTGAGATCTACGCAATCATAGCATCTACGCAATTATAACTGCGATTACTGTAAGTGTTTATTTAAAATCGTAAACAACGCGTCAAACAAAGTGATAAACAACGCGACAAATGACACAGCGATAAAGCAACGTGATAAACACGTAACGACATAACATTCAACGACGCGACACGACGAAATGGACAACCTATACGCATCATCGTCATCAGCAACAAGATCGACAAGATTGCGATCTAAATCAAAAACAGACAACAGATATCAACCCCCTGACGATGACGACGAAGGATTGGATAGAAACCATCAGGGTAATATCGCATTTAGCCTCGATCAACAGGAACAGATGGCTACAACGATCAGA
>RBNK01001333.1:0-16018 GCA_003990785.1 Endogone sp. FLAS-F59071 | reverse complement strand
AAAAAAAAAAAAAAAAAAAAAAAAAAAAAAAAAAAAAAAAAAAAAAAAAAAAAAAAAAAAAAAAAAAAAAAAGCACTCTATTTGATTGAAACTATAAATATTCTATTGATTTATAAAGTTAGTTTTTTTCTTATGACTAGTATATTGCACAAGAAATAAGAGCTAGAAGATGAGGGCCAAACAATAGTTATTAAATACCATATTTATTTAAAATTCCAAATTAGTAAGTACATATACTATTTGACTGCACCTTTTTCCCGTAGTTATACGAAAACTATCTTTATAAATAGAATATATTCATAGTTTCAACCAAATAGAGCCCTATATATATATATTTCACTCTTTGGAGTAAATAATAAATATCTCTTTTAATAAGCAGTCATTGAATTATAATAGTTATTCTAAATCAAAATTATGATGACTTTCAGCCGAGTTGTAATTGTGTGCATGTCATGGTTGGAGGGGAAAAAAAGAGAGCATCCTTAGTATGAAACTTTTTTTTTTTTTTTTTTTTTTTTTGGTCTCGAATTTTACTTTCATATCATCGCTGAATTATGCATTGACTTTTTTCGGCACAAATCATCTTTATCTGCAGCTCTATTTGCCTCCTGCCTGTGCAGTGAGGGGCGGGAACGAATTATGCCTGTGAGCACGTTGATCCATTGATATGTGATGTTATATCAGGCCAGAAAGCTTGTCACCTGTTCAGGATGCGGACGCCACTGTCATCGTGAACGTTTCGTTCTCGATCCCACAATGGTATTTTAAATCTTTGTTATACCCTTTTTTATTTACTCCCTCCCTCCCTCCCTCTATAAATATAACACATTGCGGCTGCCAATGTTATTAGAGCTATTTGGCTGAATGCTATGTGTTTGACGTGAAGGTTCTCTGATTACAAACGGTGGTACCTTAGCGCACAACCATGATTCGGTTTTGCTCGTTCTCTCATGTCAGTGCTGATTCTTCCTCGTTACAAGATTATTTACATAAATATGTACGGTAAATGTTCTGCACGATTTTCATTTTAGAGTACCCCAGAAAACCGGGGAATTCCAAATTAATCTGTTGCGAGATTTAATCTGGCAATTCTCATGATAAAAATAACAGTTACTTTGTTACTTTGTTAGTGTGCCACTAAACTAATATCTCTCGATATAATTAATTAATTATAGAGGGGATTGATATATAAATAAATCTTTTCGATAGAGTCACTTTAAGTATTCATGTCAAAAGATTGTTTATTGTATTTTTGTTAGAAAAAGTCCATTCAAAAATAGGAGGGCTTCAATCCTACGACCCTAGTCGGATTTATTTTTGGACACGATCTGTTTATTACAAAATTACAAATTATATCTGAGTTTTTAAATAGCATAGGAACTGGGGGCCATGCAGAATTCCTCATGGTTAACGGTTTGCATATAAAAACCTCGCAACATCATCGAATGAATCTCAGACATAGCTCTTAAGCAATATAGCTCTTCAGCAAAATGATCTCCCTCAAGTCTCTCCCCATCATCTTCATCTTATTCACATGCCTCTTTCTGGCCACCTTCAGCCCAGTTACTGCCGCTCCTCCAAAGAACTGTAATAAAAACATTTGCGAAGAAGGTGCAAAAAGGAACTATGCGCTTTGCGGATCCTATTGTCACCGCTCAAAGACTTGTCTTAAAAAGTGCCACAATCAGTACATCAAAGCTCTCAAGAAATGCGAGCGTTGTCATTAATTCTCTCTTTTTGTACATGTTCTCAAGCAACTGTATTTCATATCAGTATAACACATGTACATATTAATATAAATACAATGCTATCTATGAGTAAACTACAATATATTCATAGTAAAATATCTAAATCAAAGATTTTGCGTAATGTGATTAATTATATAAAATATATCCGATTTTCCAAATCTGAATGTGAGAGCACCACGAGCCCATATACGGCTATGCTCAGACAAAATATTAATAATAGAATGTGAACGGGACTTAGTCTACCATGTTTTTGCTGGCGTCTCCGGTAATCATCTCCACTCATGGTTAATTATCAGAAATAAAAAATGAATACTCCTAGGATATTGGACAGATGTATTACACTCTTCATCCCACATCTTCCCACTCTGGGATTTTTCATACTCAAATTAAAAATAGCGAAGCACAAAATAAAGAAAGAAAGAAAGAAAAACCCACACGTAGTAATTAATTACTCTAAACTACAACTAAAGGTGTTAACATTTTTTATATTGCAAGTTTATAAATAACTTGAGGAAGCAATTCAAATATGTAAATAGAGCTTGCTCTTAGAGACAAGATTTTAGTTTATAAATGCCCATCTGTCGTCAGTCCGATCTTCACAATATTATTTGATTCTCGGTGTATTTGACCTTGTGTGCGTTTTCTTAGAGCCACGTTGGTAAAACGCCTTTTAGCAACAAAAACGAATTAGTCATGTCAGGCAGTGTTTGAAAGTATACACTCTCTCGATATCAAGCACGCGGTTTGATTCGATATTTGTTTCCATACCGCAAGCCTACAGCTGGGGCTGGGTACAAGTTTACATTATGAGGCAAATTGCGCCAAGAAACTCCATGGTTGCGTCTATTATATAACTGACGGAGCACAAGTGCGGTTGTTCAAGTATTTCTACTTTAAAATTCACCCTGCCAGCAGTGTTCACACATTATTAATACTCCCACTTCCTCCTCCCCACCAATTGAATCCCTTCCGCGTCTATAGATGGCGTATTCTTTTCGGCTACGATAGAGGGCATATTCTCCTTTCTGGCTACGATAGAGCGCTGCGGGGATGATGATGAAAAAAATCGATATTGATCGTATATTTCCAAGACTTACCCATTAGTCTGCACGCCGAGTCCGTCAAGGCGGCGAAGGGTTCCGTCTCGGTCACGATATGCAAGAGCGCGTTCGCCATTCTAAACTTAATATTTAACTATTAAAATAAAAGGCAATTGAACCAAGATAAATCTTTGCGTTTTTTTATTTAAGGACTCTTTCTCCCCAAAACAAGAATATCATAATACTTACAAAATTCATGCAGGTGGGAATCCGTTATCCCTTAAGTGACTTGTGA
Organism: Endogone sp. FLAS-F59071; assembly: GCA_003990785.1. Taxonomy (NCBI): domain Eukaryota; kingdom Fungi; phylum Mucoromycota; class Endogonomycetes; order Endogonales; family Endogonaceae; genus Endogone; species Endogone sp. FLAS-F59071. The sequence goes on along the minus strand of RBNK01001333.1, from coordinate 12,935 downwards.
TTCGGACCATGTCGAATGTCATAATTACGTTTAATTAACTAAAATGAAAGAAAGCAATTAGAAAAATAGCGAATAATCATTTAAAATAAAAACCTACGTTTCTCCATTTGTCATCCTCAGTAAGCAATCTCATACACCAAAATATCATTTGTATCGAAAATACCAATATCGAAGCCGATGAATATTTCAACTCTGCGTAATGCGCTGCGAATGACGACGATGAGCTCGCATAGAATGCGTGCTCGTTGTTCAGTTGTAGGTGACTGCCAACGACGTCACCACGAATTTGTTATGGACGCTCAAGAAGCGCGGGGCGCGATTTCCAGTGCACACTTTCACAGCCATGTGGACTTCTCTGTGCCTGCGGTTTCCCACCACTCCATCCATCCTCCATTCCCTATTCCGTCCTGCCACCACCGGTGACATCGCCTTCCCCTTCCTACTTGCCGGCCGTCCCACGGCTCCGGCCCTCCCGCTCGGCTCGCATTACCACCAATCCCGCAACGGTTCCAACCTCGCTCCCCGGCACACTAAATACCGCAAGGCGCACAAGGGCAGGGTCCCCGTTCGCACGGGTGGCTCGACCAAAGGCACGACGGTAATCTTTGGCGAGTACGGTCTGCGCATCAAGGATGGGGCGCGGCTCTCGGCGGTGCAGCTAACCGCTGCTCACACTGCAATCAAGCGCAAAATTAAAACCGTCAAGGGCTCGGAATCGTGGCTCCGCGTCTTCCCCGATGTGCCCGTGACAAGTAAAGGTAATGAGGTGAGGATGGGAAAGGGAAAGGGCACGTTTGAATACTGGGCATGTCGCGTACCCGCGAACTGCATCGTGTTCGAGGTCGGCGGATTGAGAAAGGAGATTGCGAAAGAGGCGTTGAGGCTCGGTGGGCACAAATTACCGGTGAAGACGGAGATGGTAGAAAAGGGGGACGCACCAGTGGCTGGCGCGGGTTATGTGGGGCCTTTGGTACGGGCAAAAGAGATGAATGTTGAGGCGGCAGTGGTTGGGACAAAGGTCATGGAAGAGAGTAGTAATGTTGTCGCCTCGTTGTAAGTGAAAATTATCCAGTGATACTATAGATCCAGCTAGACTTGGGCAATCTCCTTTGTTATAGCTCACTCAATCTTTTCGTCAAGTAAAACTCATTGTAAATGTGAAATTATTCCACAACAAAAAACATTTGCTAGCGCTTTCATTGGATGATATTTACAAACGTATTTGACGTTGTGGTGCTCATCCGGCAAGCGTACGCAACGCAGCAAGCCGGTTAAAAAGCGATGGCGAACCCTTGCTCATTCTTAAAATTTACCTCACACCGCTTCACCCATCCATCGCTGCCTCCTCTGTACCGATCTCCACTTCCTCCGCTGCCCTCGGCGGCGGCAAGCTCATCTTCGTCCTCTTGGGCAGTGGCGGCTCTATAATGAACGGTGCCGTAGGATCGTATTCCTCCTCGTCCTCGTGCTGCTTGTCTGGTTCCATCATTGTCGACACTTGTGCATCATCTCTAGATGCCATCAGTTCCGGCTTCATAATTGACGCTTGTGTATCATTCCCAGATTCCCTCAAATCCTCTCTTTCCTCCTGCACGGGCGCGGGCGGCTGTCCGCCAACGTTGATCTTGTTCTCGATACCCAGAAGCGCGCACAGGGTCTCGGTCTGAGGATTTAGAAATGGTCGTTCTATCAATTGGTGTCAAATACAGGAGTGTTAAGTACGTTTTAATAATCAGGAAATCGCATGAAAAAAAAAAAAAAAAAAAAAAAAATTACGTGCGGCTGCTTTCGCGTGTCCATATAACGGTACTGCAGGGTTGTGGGCTTCAGCGGTGGGTTGAAAGTTGAGGGGTATGCGAAGGTCTAGCTCACCGCTATTGACTCTTGTTTGTAACGATGCGATTTCTTCCTCGACCTCGCTGTTTGAATCATATTATTAATTGGCTCAACGAGAAATCCCATGAGCGCTATAAGAGATCGTGCGCAAACAAACCTTCGAAAAGCAGACTCCTCTGGTAACGGTACCTGCTTTTTTGACAAGCTAAAGTATCGATGTGCGACTTTGGTGATAGCTAGCCATTCCACATCGTACGAGAACTCAAGTGGACCATTTACCATGGGAATATCGATTACCTTTGAATATAAAACCAATAGAGTATTAATAGTTTCTTATTCACTAACAGCATTTATCGGCTCCTTACTAACACTAAAATACATGCCTGCAAAAAGTCTCGATTCCGCAAGCATTTGTCTAGTCCCAGGAACCTCGTCAAGGATGGTAACGTCGTGGTCGGCGACGACGATGTAGTCGTCTTCGTCATAGTGTCCAAGGAGTGCGTCGGTTCCGAGTCTACGAGGATCTTAAGTTCCGTTGGTAACTCCCCTAGTTTCGCCGGCGCGCTCACACCCATGCCCCCATCGCCCTCCCCTCCATTCATATGATCAATTACAATCTCATCGGGATTTGCGCCCGTCTCACCCTCCACACCGCTGGCCTGTAGCTCCAAACCATCTCCCTCAGCATCTTCATCAAGATCGATTTGAATTTCGTCTGGGTTCTGTGCACCTTCTCCTCCCATACCCTGGTCATCGCCATCATCAACGGTATCGTCGATGTGGATTTCGTCCGAGTTGCCTGCGACAAAGGCTCGATCTCCTTGTGCAGGAGGAATGGGTTGTGGTGCAAAAGATGTGTTATGATCGATCAGCGCCGCGTACTTGACGTGCAGGTGGGCAGCAAACCAGTAGCTTGGCCGGAGCCGCGCGAGGAGGAACTCGTTTGCAGGGCTGCCAAAAATATTTTGTTCGACCTAGCGGATTGGGTGAAATGAGAAAGCAAAATAGTCGTTTTAGCGTGAATCAAAAATATATACCAAATAAGCGAGGCTGGATAGTGCGTTTTGAGGATATTGTACCTCTGCGCGAAAAAAAGGTTTCGTCGATAGCAGTGCGTGGAGGTTCCCATGCTTCTCCGCGCCGCGTGGCCAGTCGTGCGAGAGGAAGACATCGATAGGCTTCTTGATCTATCATAAAAATTGTATATTTGACACATGTGGGGAAACTCAATTTGTAATAAGGTATTTTTTGAATAGAAACAACAGAAATAACTGGATACCTGGGATAGTTTAAAGACATCGTACTCGCGAACATGGTACACGCTGCGAATGTCAGAGTCTGAATAAGGGGAATTCTCAAAGTGACCTAATGGGTAAATCATGTTGAGACATAAGAACAATGGTCACATTGAGCAAAAATGTGTATGCATGATTAGAAAACACCCAAACATACCTAAAATATAATGATGTTGCTTGTAGATGCCCGATAATCCTGCTATCCGCAGGCCGCCAAAGTTAATAACGCCGCTAAACCCAAGGAAATAGATATTGTCGCAAACCCAACCACCATGATACCTATGGGAAACGTAGCCAAGCTCAGCTTTGGAAGAAAAAAAAAAAAAAAAAAAAAAAAAGCTAATGCATTTACGCTCAGTAAGCAGGATTTTGTCCATTAGAAAATACTCACAGCTCCCACAGATAGTTGCTCGCCTCATGGTTACCACCGATGAACACTGTTGGGTAAGGGGCTGATTTTTGGCCAGAGTAGTATTTGTAGAAGAGGCCAACGTTACGATATTTGGCGGGGCAGGCGAGACACTCCATGTCGGCTGTGTTGCGGATCGACTATTGGGTGGACAAAGTCATGATATCCATATCACAAGAAAGTTAGCTTTTAAAGCACTCGTAGAAATTATATATGCAGGGACAGCCCAACCTGAAAGTCTCCGCATATTAGCACCAGATCGATCTTGACACCTTCGACGCGTTCTAGGTTCTGGACGGAACTATAGATGACGTCTAGCTCACCATGACAGCAACCTTCGATAGCAATCTGGGCCGTAGGATAACCAATTAAGTTTACTCCTTTGCAGAAAGTAATTAAAAAACAATTTGGCAAATTACCTTCATATTGACTTCAACCCGGATCAAATTTTATTTCGAATGAGCAGTAATTTCATTGAAGGTTGTGGCTTGGACGACAAATGTCACGTGATACACACTCTATAGCTATTTTTAATTTGAGGATGAAAATCCCGCGGACCTGGGGAGCGGGATAAAGAGTGTAACATGTAACATGTCTGTCCAATATTCTAGGAGTCTTCATTTTATTTATTTATTTTCTGATAATTAACTGCCAGTGGAGATGCATGACTACTGGAGATGCCAGCAAAAGCATAAGTCCCGTCGCCAACACATTCTATTATTAATAATTTGTCGTATATGGGGCTCGTGGTCTTCTCACATTCAGATGCATTTACTACATCAATATGTACATGTTTTATACTGATATGAAATATATACAGTTGCTTCTAAAATGTGTACAGAAAGAGAAAATTTCATTGCCGAGTTTCCATTGATTAACAAAGTCTGTTGCATTCATTGAGATTTTCGCCGTACTGAATGGAGGTTAATCTGTCGAACGCAAAAGGCTAAACATTGTGTAAAGTGGGAAAGCTCGAGAGGTTGAAGCTTCTGAACGGATTTGTGAAGAGTTTAAAGACCCCCGTTAAGTCTCCTGGTAAAGTCGCTAAGACATGTCTTTCAATCTCATTATGTTGGATATACAGTTACTGGACAGAAATGCGCTTGTGGGGCCCGTGCGACTTGTGGCTCTCGTGCGACGTGTGCTTAGCTTACATAGAAAAAATACTTGCAAGTTTATAAACTCTGTCCAGTCGCTGTGTTTGCAATCACGTTGTCCACCTCTTTTCTCTCTCTCTTTTTCTTTATTTTCCTATCCAGTCACGCAATACCTAATCATTTGATCATTATCGCCCCAACATGCTGCGATGCTGCGATGCCCGCGTGATCACATTTAGAAAGTCATGATTACCCTCATGAACTGTTTGGTTAATTTGGGAAATTTCTAGCCTAAAATTAAAAAAAAAAAAAAAAAAAAAAAAAAAAAAAAAAAAAAAAAAAAAAAAAAAAAAAAAAAAAAAAAGAGGGCTCAATAAATAGAACATTCTTTGAATTTAAATATATACTGACTAAGCAGTTTATCAAAGGTATTAGTGCGGCTAGACAAACAATTCCGGAACAAACAAATTTCCCGCCAAAAATATACTATCGTATTTCTGTTAATCTATTTACGGACGATCAACGATGAGGGAAATAAATGGTATATACAATAGAATCGGACTTCTTTGTAAGAAATCTCTAATCAAAGAAAAGAGGAGAGATGCTTCACTCTCCCATCACCTTCCTAATACACATCGTACTAGCCCACTAGCCTACTCAATACCGAAGTAAACTAGACGCTTGTGAACAGAATGTTGTTTTAAATTGGAATGAATGCAATATCGCTTTTAAAAGTCTACGGAGAATTCAAGAATAGAGAGTAGTAAAAGCAGGTGGGAGGAGAGGAATAAAGGAAGGAGTGGGTAATGGCATACAATGATGTCAAATAATGTCTAATCTGCGCCTGTGGTAATGATATGAAACTAAATTAAACCAGTATCCTACAAGCTAGTAATTGGCTAGATTCATGCTGCTACCCATGGGAGTACCAGCGACCAAACCAAGGTTCTCGACGCGGTACATTTTTGGTGGCAGTCCCTTGCCAAAGCGACGATCAATGTGGTTGGAGCAGAGGAGGCCAGAGGTGAGGGCAACAAGATGGACGGGAATGAGGGAGAATGCGCCGGCGTAGACAATCTGAAGCCCCTTGGCGGTGATGTCGTGGAACTTGTGCTGGCAACCCGGAAGTAGGGTGCGCGGGAAGCACTTGTAGGAGGGCTCCGGCATATCGGTGAAAGTCTTGAGGCCGCAGCAGTGCAGGTAAGCCTGGATGACCTTGCGGTCGGTGGAACTGAAAAAGTCGTGCCAGGCCTGCGAGAGGCGCTGGTATAAGACACCTGGACGGGATGGGAGGGCCTTGCGGTAAGCAACGTAGCCGATGGAAGCGATCATGGCAAGGCAAGGCCACATCAGAGTGTTGTAGATAGTGAGAACGGCGCGGTTATTGAGCATGATGCCGGTGTAGCCGACGAGGGAGGTGAAGAGGCAAATACAGCCGGCAGAGAGCATGAGATTGAGGATGAGCACCTCGGAAACTATGGCAACTTTGGAGTAGTACCACAGATCCATGTATGTAAGGATAGACATGACGACCATAGTCATGGAGTAGAAAAACATTAGAGTGTTTGTGAAGAGTAGCCACCACTTGTGAGGCGTCCAGGTGGCACGCTTCCTGGCGGGGGGGGACGGGAAGGCTTTGACTACGTGGATAGAGTGGCTAGTAGAGTCGTTAGCCGAGTCCTGCGACGCAGTCGAGAGGCGACGTTCTCTCAGGTCGGACCGGCTACCGACCCAAGGGCGGACGGGTACCTCAAGGTTGTTTTCAGGAGTTGCGGTGATGTTTGAGTACGATCGCGACATTTCTTTTTTGCAGGAAGGGGACGAGAAGAGCGAAAGAACAAACGTTCTGAATTTCTTGTACGCTTTGTCAATATATACTTGTTTTTTTTTTTTTTTTTTTTTTTTACCAAAGGCCAAAGTGGGGGTGCATGTGGCCGGGGACCAATTTGTGCAAGACTAATTGGGTATTGATTCTGGACTTGCATCCAAAAATACAATGTCGACTGACTATAAAAGTAATCTCGTGTGCCGCTATAGAGTTTGGCCCCAAAAGTACCATGGTAAGGCTTGCTTGCAAAGCTTTTTTTTTTGCCCACGTTCCGAGACATCGGCCCTAAATTTACTGCGCTTCTTGTTCGGCTGTGCGATTCTTTTCCATTGGTGGACTTCATTCGCCGATAAATTTAACACAGTGGCTAAGCGATTCCCGGAAATAGGGTCAAACTTCCGATCACGATCTGGCCAAATTCAGGAACCATGTAAACCAGTGCTTGCTCGGCATGTGGCTTTTTCGGGACTCTCATTACCGGAAGCCTGGACTTTGGTATATATACTAGACAATGTGACAATGTGCATTTGTTAAAGCCTGTCAAATAAGCATTTCAAGGTTCTCGAACCGGTTTAAAAATTAGATTCCGCCATGGCGTCATTGGCATAATCAAGTGTACTGATATAAATAGTAGATTTGTGATGATAAACAAAAAAAAAAAAAAAAAAAAAAAAAAAAAAAAAAAAAAAGAAAAAAAGAAAAAGAATAGAGAAAAAGGGATTACATATCATATACATCAACAGGCGTGGCTATCAAAAGCGTAAGAGGCGGAAGATGTGGCTTTTTCGCCGATATCTCCGAGCGTCCCACGCTCTATATAGTATTTAAGAGGGACTTGGGACTGCTAAAATAACCAAAAAAAGAACACAATCGTCCAGTACGTTTCGGCCACAATGCTGGATTGACAAGATTACAAAAAAAAAAAAAAAAAAAAGGGTGCGCTCATTTTGAATTCCATATGCAAACTAAACGGTGCTACACAGTGAGCGAGGGAGAGAGGGCGCTAGGCTAATTCTATTCGTGAAATAATGATTCCACGCAGGCCCTTGTAAACCATCCTCAGTGCTTGTGCTCACCTTTTTGGGAGGAGCCACGTCGGGTTACTGATGATGATTCATCCCTACTTTTTGCCGTTAACCTTTATTGGATTTGGGAACTTTGGCACAAATCACTTCATTCAGGAATGGATCGGAGTTTTAAGTTTCTGCCGGGGAATTATTTTTATTTATTTTATTTTTTGCGGTTTTTGAAGTAAACTGGGTAGAAACTTGAAATATTTACTATAAGACCAAATATAGAATTTATCGAATGTATTACATAATACAGTTATTAATATAATTAATTATGATTATAGAGAAAGAGTATCAATAAATTAATAAATTAAGTGATAAACTTTAAAATTCATATCTAATTTACTACTATTGTTAAATATAAGTTTATTACCTAATGTTATCAAAATTATTATAGACCTCAAGATAATTAATTTTATGTCAATAATTTAGTATAAAAAAAATTTAGTTAAAATCTTTTATGAGTCCAACTTGCACTGATGCTGACTGGGATACTAAGATGCCGGGATATCGATATACAAAGATGTCAAGATCGCAACTCGCGTAATCTCAACTCGCGTGCCGAGATACTGGGATGCCGGGATACATGTCTAGATTTGTGTTTGATGCCATAACCCCAATTCGCGTGCGGAGATGCTGAGATGCCCAGATTCAAAAACTCGCATGCTCTTACTATAGCGCTACAATTCAAGCTCGCCTGCCGAAATTCGCGTACTGAAATTCGCCTACTGAAATTGATGTGCTGAGATGCTGAGATACAAATATCCAAATTCCCGTGTCGAGATGCTAGGATGCCAAATACAAAGATATTACTCTCTATGCTTGTATAATATGGGCTTTTAAAACTAAATGTAAAAAATTAGTTTATTGAATATCATAGTCTGTTTCATTAATGATAAATTTAAAATAAATGTTTATTTTACTAATATGAATCTATTTAAAAGACTTTTTATTTATTTATTTTAGTTACCAATATTAATATTTATCAATAAGTGTTTTACTAAGAATATCATATATTTTATTATTAACTAAAATATAATATATAATCTTTATATTCTTAAAGCTTTCTTATATAATATTAGGAAAATATTAAATACTTTATAAACAGCATTAAATAGTTTACAATAGTATTACTAAGATCTATATATAAATAAAAAGATAAATGCTATATTGTTTTTTGATAAATAGCACTATGAACAGTATAGCAAAAAATAAACTACTGCTAAATAGAATAGAATATGAGTATAAACTCTAGTTATAGTCTATAAACTAAAAGTATTTTTCCTAATGAACTAGTCTTATATATATAATTATAGTTTTATATAACTCTTATATTAATATAAATACTTCTTACTTATTAGATATCTTATTTATTATTATTATTATTATCTCTTATTATTATATTTTTTAATTTATAATAAAAATAAATTATTTATAAATTAATATTATGACAAATGTACTAATAATTAGTTATTCCTTCATATATATTAAGTAAGAATGCTTAGAGTATTAGATGCAATATCTTCCTTTATATATTCTTACTATAGCTAAACATATTGTACTCTTCAGGCTTTACTACAACTGATATTGAGATATTCCAAGACTCTATACAAACTGATTTATTTAGATAGAAATAAAAGAGATATTTATATAAATTGAATGACTAAGAAAGAATAATCAAGAAAAAGCTTTGTTACAAGTATGACTTGATAACTGTAAATAATATTTTGTTAATAAAAATGAGATTGGTCACTAAAAACTATGTTCATTACTGGTAGCAAGATCACTTGCTAAAAATGACACTAACTAAAAATGGAAGGGAATAGAAAATCATAGTAACTCTAAATCAAGCATAGTATCAAATTTATAATAATCAGACAGTTTGAAGGTCAGCTGTCACATCTGGGGGCTCAACTGAGAAGACTCGTCCTCGAGACTAGATAAAAGCAAGGTAATTTCATTCTCAACAGCCTAGCAGATTTGAATGATCTCTATATAAATAAGTTTGACAATATTAATAGTTTTTCTATAGAACCTAGCTAAAATCCATTCATATCTAAGAAAGAGTATATAAGTTCTATTAGCTATATCTTTTTCGAATTTTGATAATAGTATCTCCTATTTCTATAAATAACATCAGAGGTAGCAAGCATATCCTTGATGAAACCTGATCATAATATTAGTAACTCAGCTTTAATTATATAACCATTTATAGTACTGCTATATTAGAATAAGAAGTCTTTTGGGGTCTTTTTCTTTGTCTAAGGAAACTAGGTTGATCGAGTCTAGCTCCCTTATTAGTGCTTTCTTGATCACTTTTTCTACATCTCTCCAGTGGTTGTGTCTGTTTGGCATGATAGATTTTGGTCTTGCTTTGATAGACCAAGATAGGGAAGATAGAACTGTTAAGCCTTCTAAGCCAAATTATACTCTCTTTTATAGCTTGTACATAGTATAGTCCTTCTTATTTTGATTGTAATTTAGCTAACTATGATGATTCTATAATGTTCTGGTATATGAGAACTTGATCTCTAATATGCAAGGGAGTCATGTTTACCTTCTTATTTTAGTTTGTCCATTGTTTCTCTTATGCCTTATTAATAAACATAGATACTTTCTTTTAGATTAATTGTAACCTACTGATATCTTATATAATATAAGCTTATAAACAATTATTATATATTCTAATATCTTTTTCTAGATAGTGAAACTCTTAATTTAGTAATCTTCTATAGACAAGTTTAAAGAGGCTGAACTTTATTAATATCTAACGAATAGTTTAAACTACAAAAAGGGTACTATCAAGATAATGATTCTATAATGCTTCTTGATTGATAATCTTTACTAGAATATTCTTAACTATCTGGTTAGTATACTTAGTTTGACCATTTCCTTATGAGTGGTATAATATCGTTTGGATATACTTAATTATAAGAGTGATTTTATTAGACATTATAAACAACTATTACTGTACTACAGTACTACTTAGTGTTGAAATTATTAGCTTATTATATCTCTCTCTCCCATCAACGATCGATTGTTACATCACTCGATCGTGGTTTAGATAATCTTTGTTTTATATTGACTAATCATAATTTAGCATTAATAAATACAAGCATATTGGCTTCATAAGCTAGTGTGCTCTTTTACTCCAAAACACACATTCGAAGATCAATTATTTCAACAGGTTATGAGCCCCGAGCTGCTTGAATTGCAGCTCAATAACCTGAGATCTATGCAATTATAGCATCTACGCAATTATAACTGTGATTACTGTAAGTGTTTATTTAACATTGTAAACAATGCGTCAAACAATATAATAAACAATGCGACAAACAACACTGCAATAAAGCAATGCAATAAACATATAACGATATAGCATTCAATGATGCAACACAACAAAATGGACAACCTATATACATTATCATCATCAGCAACAAGATCGACAAGATTGTAGTCTAAATCAAAAACAGACAACAGATATCAAACCCTTGATAACAATGAAGGATTGGATAGCAACCATCAGAGCAATATTACATTTAGCCTCGATCGACAGGAACAGATGGCTATAACAATTAGAAATCAGGAAGATAAATTAAATATGCTGGCAACTCTAATGGGCGAATTGATGGCAAAAATCAACAAAACAATTACATCACCTAGCATGCCAACCAATCAGAACGCAGCTATAGAAGGTAACACGTCACAAAGACAATCACTATTGCCATCACCAACAACATCAACAAAGCTTAACGATCTGGTGAAGGAGTATCTGAGATCGATCAACAAATTCAATGGATCAGGTGGCGCACCCAGATTGTTCGATTACTTTAATGCTATAGAGCAATTTATCACTAGCACCAATCTATCAGTACAAAAGGAGGAAGTCAATGTAGTGATCAGTAAAATTACAGGCAACACTAGAATGTGGTTATAGAGGCACATGAACACATTAGGAGAATTTGATTCATAGAATGAGCTTAAAGAGGCTATGACGCAAAAATATGTACCAATGAAACAATTGTTACGAATGCGCGATAAGCTTGCGATGATGAAACAAAAGGGATCAATCGAAGATTATAATGATGTATTCAACCAAATTATAGTGCAAATCGAAGATATAACCGATATAGAAGCTATACCGCAATATCTCCGGGGTCTAAGCTCCAGATACCGGGAATTAATACTTGCGCAGGAGAATATGCCGACAACACTGGAGGCTTTACAACTCGCATGCATCAGGTTCGACCTGGATAATAAACAAAGGCGCGACGAAGCCCACGTGACAGACTGAGGCAGCTACTGAGGTAGTGACCAAGGCAGATACCAAGGCGACAACTGAGGCGGCTACTGAGGCAGCGGTTGCAACAATCGAGGCAGAAGCGCCGGACGAAGCCGAGGCTACAACAACGATAACAGAAACAATCGAGGAGATCATAATGATAGAGGCAAACGAGGCGGTAATCGCGGAGCCTATCAAAGCGGGAATTTTTGGAGACACCCTTGGAAATGTTACGTCTGTGAGGGAGAACATGGAATATTTCAATGCAACAAATTCAATGATTGGGTAAAAACAGAAAAAGAAAAAGAAAAGGCTAAACCGAGAGCCGAAGCAAATCTGGCGATTGGCGCTATCATCGATTCAGGTGCCATGCAATATATGTTCAACCAATTAGAGATTTTCGAGATGGTGGCTAAGCACGATGGCTTGGTCACGTGTGCAGGGAATGAGAAATTATACATGATGCACATTGGGACAATTGAGCTCGATGACGAGCTGAAATTATGGGACGTCTTATATGTACTGGAGATCACCAGAAATTTAATATCTGTGCGGGCGTTGACACATGACGGAAATGACATAACCTTCAAGAGCAACAGATCAGTAATTAAAATCGGCATGGATCATGAGGAAATTAAAATCGGACAAGCCGATAGCGACCTATTTCATTTATTGACATCACCAGAGCTAGAGCTAGAAGCAAACATCGCCAATTCCAAGATTGATGACTATACATTATGGCATCACCGACTAGGTCATCTGGGCCGAAACACTCTGCAATCAATTAACAAATTTGTCACAGAGCTCGGAGATGTGCGGCTGTCAACTGGATAAATCAAAATATATGCTGGGTGTGAACATGCGAAGTCACACCGCAAGCCATTCGGATACATGAAAAATCGATCGATGGTGTTGAAATTTGATCTTCGAATGTGTGTGTTTGGAGTAAAAAGAGCGCACTGGCTAATGAAGCCAATATGCGTGTATTTATTAATGCTAAATTATGATTGGTCGATACAAACAAAGATCGTCTAAGCCACAATTGAGTGACGTATGATCGATCGTTGATGCATCGATCATTGATAGAAGAGATATAATAAGCTAATAATTACAACACT
>RBNK01001332.1:0-16018 GCA_003990785.1 Endogone sp. FLAS-F59071 | reverse complement strand
ACTAAAGCAATCACCTCGTATGTGGAATCAGAAGATCGACAACTATCTCAGCCAATCAAATTTTACAAGACTACAATCGGATCACAGCATTTATCTAAGGAGAAGACAAGACGATCAATATCAATCGCTGATAATCATTGCCATATATGTCGACGATCTACTAATTCTGGCCGACTCGATGGAAACGATGAACAAATTCAAGGCGGAACTTAGCAACACATTCGATATGACGGACTGTGGCGAAATTAAACATTTTTTGGGTATTCGAGTCATGCGCGATCGAAAAACACACACGATCACAATTGATCAAAGCCACTTCGCCAATCAAATCATTACAAGATTTAATATGATGGACGCCAAGCCAATCAGTACACCCCTTGATCCATCCACTCAACTCAAAGCTGAAGGAGGAAAATCCGCAGACCAAAGTCTATTCAGATAAATGATCGGCAGCATAATGTACCTGATGATCAGGACGAGACCTGATCTAGCTGCTGCTGTCAGCATCATCAGTCAATTTTTGGCCAATCCAATGCAAGAACATCACTACGCCCTCAAACGATTACTAAGATATATTAAAGGAACAGCCAATTATAAGCTGTGCCTTGGACGCGATCAGGATCTAAAACTGATCAGTTTCAGCAATGCTAACTGGGGAGGAGACATTAACACACGATGATCAACTACGGAATATATTTTCAACCTATCAGGAGGAGCCATCAGCTGGTCAAGCAAATGCCAAGCAACTGTTACCCTATCAACAACTGAGGCAGAATATATGGCATTAGCTTATGCGACAAAGGAAGCCATTTGGCTATGCACCCTATTGGATGAGCTAGGATATTTGCCGAATTGTGCAACAACCTTATTTGAAGACAACCAATCAGCAATTGCCCTCGCCAAAAATCCAATTAATCATGCTCGATCAAAGCATATTGACATTCAGTATCACTTTATTCGAGAGAAAGTTGAATCAAAGGTGATAGATATCATTTACATGGCGACAGATGAAATGATAGCTGATGCATTAACCAAGCCACTTGTGCGACCAAGACTTGAAACATTGATCGCAAAAATGGGCTTACGTAACTAACATTATTTCTTTAAAAATTTTATATAATTTATCACGTCATTCTTATCACTCAAGTAGTATTTTATATATAATAATTTGCAGTGAATGTACTTCATAGATAACATTTGTGATGTACAGTTGAACACTATTTTTATTCTTTTTTATTCATTTATTTTATCGAGATATATCAAGCAGAGGGAGTGTTGTAATTATTAGCTTATTATATCTCTTCTATCAATGATTGATGCATCAATGATTGATCATACATCACTCAATTGTGGCTGAGACGATCTTTGTTTGTATCGACCAATCATAATTTAGCATTAATAAATACACGCATATTGGCTTCATTAGCCAGTGCGCTCTTTACTCCAAAACACACACATTCGAAGATCAAATTTCAACAGAAGACAGAGTAAAACTATTTATTCAGATCATCTAGAAGTGACCAGATATTGTTGGAACTGCAAAGTTATAATAAAAACATAGAAGAAAAGAGTAGTATATGAATTAGAAAACTTTTTAAAGCTACAAGAAAGATAGACAATGAGACTCTATATCTGCTAAATCACCTACAGACTCAAATCATAGCACAACCCTAAGGACTTATTTAAGCAAGACAACTCTTGTTAGAGAGAAAGAGAACAGATAAATTTAGACAATAAAGAAAGCAAGACATACATGATAAGATACCCAAAATGAAAAGATTTAGTTATGAAGCTTATATACAAAACAAGACCCCTCAGCTAGAATGAGTCACTAAGCTCAGAAATAGAATTATATATAAATCCTATACTCCAAAAGCCAGACCTTATAATGACATCTCATAGCAAGATTCAGACTGATACATGCAGATTCAGTCTGACTAACATGCAGCATTTAGACAAGTATGACATATATATACACATATGTATCTACCTGAATTACTACCTTATTATCAGTCTAGTATGCCAATAACCCTGGTGAATCAGTTCAGATTATCAGCTTCATTAACAAATGAGCTTGTATGAAGCTAAAAAGCCAGAAGAATACTCAACTAAAGACCTGATCTATATGAATAATCTGAGAGTTAGAATAGAGAATAATAGACTTAATGAATTAGCTTATGCCTAAATGTTAGAATTACCCAACCTCAGTATAAACAAAATAAATTACATACTTGAATTATACAAGAAATGAAGGAATATACTACAACTGCCACATATAGTAAAATCTAGAGTTACTTATTGAAATCAGCAAAATGACTCACACATATACTATGTAGAGAGATTCTTGATGATTCTAGTGAAATTGGTGACAAAAACCAAAATAAAAGAAGTTAGAATAATCGAAATGAGAAAGATGAATACTATAAATCAAGAATGACTATGTATCTAAATATACATATCTGGATAAATCGACATAGAGAATAATAATAATATAAAAAAAAAAAAAAAGAAAAAGTGAGTTTAGGTCTTTAGCTATATATATATTTTTTTTTAATATTTCAATACCCCAGAGTCTATCTTATTTAGTTATTTCATTATTACCTCCACCTTTTATTCATCAAGCAATTAATTTATTTATTTTATTTTTAATTGATTTCACTTTTTTTTTTTACATTGAACAATAATGCATTCAATCGATTTTCATATACATTTCATTTACTATCACAGTAATACATTCTTTTATTCATAATCTTCAATAGATACTTATTTCATTTATTTATATTTAGATATTATTTGATATATTATTATTTTACTATTCCTTTTATTTTATATCTTATATTTCCTAGAAGTCATTTGTTTATTAAAACATGGTAAGCCACTTCTTTATTTAGTAATATCCTTATCAGAAGTAGTATTTTTTTATTTTTATAACTTGAAAACCTAGTGACAATGTTATACTCACCACCACATAAATCATATATATAATTTTGAAAACTCACATTTAGAGGAGCTTATTTTATTAACTTCTCTTATATATCACCAATTCACTTATAAGCTTATTTTATTCCCTTAGTCTTGAGGATGAGATATTCCCAATTGAGCTCCTAGATGTGATGGCTGACCCCCAACTTGCCTGATTTTCATGAATATTTGATACTACACTTGATTTGAAAGTTACTGCAACTTTTTGTCCTCTTCTATTTTTAGTTATTGATAACTTTTATTTCTGCTTGATGACTTTTATTTCTGCTTGACAACCTTTATTTCTACAAAATGCTACTACTAGAGTTATTATATATTCTTTACAACAATTGGATTATATTTTCATAGCAAAGTTTTTATTAGTTGTTCTTTAGTCTTTCAAATTTGTATAAATACCCCCTCTATTTCTATCTAAATAAATCAGTTTATATTGTGATGGAAAGAATTTTTATTATGTTGAATTGCTCAAAAATGTATTTGTGCTGCAGTACTACTTTACTTAGTATATTTTTTAGTTAGAGTAGTATATTTCTACATTTGTATTATCAATTTCCAAATTACGAATTGTATAATTCTATAGACTAAACTGGATCAATGACTATTTAGATTCTGAATGATAGTTTAGATTCTGAACAAGTATCTAAATTCTGAATAACAGTTTAGATTCTGAATAAGCATTCACCTTCTTTTATTTTTAGCTCATTACCCTTTTTATTTTATCTTAGCCAATCAATTTGTACTGGGAGTTTTGAGCAGCTACCCATATGGCACTCCCTTCAATTTGTAATTTCTTATAAATACCTCTCTCATAATTATCAATAAAATTCAGACTGCAACAAGCTAAGAAAGCTTCTTACAGATAACCTAAGGAATAATCCTGCAAAGTCTAAATAGACTTTGCAGAAGAAGCCTTAGTCTAGGACTAAGCAATGGTTAGAGAGAGAGAAAAGTTTATTTGCAACAAAGTTTATTACATTATATTTACTATTTAATACACTTTCCTGCTAGTTACCCCCACCCTTCAAAGCTACTACTGTATAATCTGCTAAGACCACTAAGATATACTATAGTGAATATTTTTGCTGCTAGAATATTTTAGAATGTCACAGTATAGAGTCTTGGAATATCTCAATATCAGTTATAGTAAAACCTGAAGAGCATAGCATATAGCTGTAGTAAGGATACATAAAGGGAGATATCACATCTAATACTTTAAGCATTCTCACTTAGTATATTTAAATGAACAAATGATCAGTTATTAATACATTTGTCACAATGTAGTTTTTAGCTAATTTATTAGACTTTTTATAATTTTTCAAAATTAAAATATTTTTATTATTATTTTTTCAATGTAAAAATTAAATAATTAATATTTTAACTATTTAATAACTAATATAATTTTAATAATTTTTTTAAATTTATAATTCACTATTATAGTATTTAATACTAGTGATTATTTAAAATAAAATTAACCATTTTTACTATTTAAATTATTTATTTTAAATAATTTAAAAATATATAATTATTATGATAATTAACTTTGAATTTGTCTAATTTCTATGAATTTACTATTATACCTAATTTAGAGTTACTGTAACCTTCTGTCTGTTGTAATTATTAGCTTATTATATCTCTCTCTCATCAATGATCGATGCATTAATGATCGATGCTATGTCACTTAATCGTGGCTTAGACGATCTTTGTTTGTATCGACCAATCATATTTTAGCATTAATAAATATACACATATTGGCTTCATGAGCCAGTGCACTTTTTACTTTAAAAAAAATACACATTCGAAGATCAAATTTCAACAGGTCATGAGCCCCGAGCCGCTCAAATTGCAGCTTGACAACCTGAGATCTACGCAATCATAGCAATTACAACTGTGATTACAGTAAGCATTTATTTAACATTGTAAACAATGCATCAAACAATGCGATAAACAATGCAACAAACAACACCACGATAAAGCAACGCGATAAACAACATGTAATGACATAGCATTCAATGATGCGATACAATGAAATGGATAATCTATACACATCATCATCATCAGTAACAAGATCGACAAGATTGTGGTCTAAATCAAAAACAGACAACAGATATCAACCCCCTGATGATGATAACGAAGGATTGGATGGCAACCATCAAAGTAATATTAGATTTAGCCTCGATTGACAGGAACAGATAGCTACAACGATTAGAAATCAGGAAGATAAATTAGACATGCTGGCAACCCTATTAGGCGAATTGATGGCAAAAGTTGACAAAACAAATGCATCACCTAGTGTGCCAACCAATCAGAACACAGCTATAGAAGGTAACACGCCACAAAGACAATCACCATCACCATCACCAACAACATTGACAAAGCTTAATGATCTGGCAAAGGAGTACCTGAGATCAATCAACAAATTCGATAAATCAGGAGGCATACCCAGATTGTTCGATTACTTTGATACCATAGAGCAATTTATCACCAGCACCAATCTATCAGTACAAAAGGAGGAAGTCAATGCAGCGATCAGTAAAATTACAGGCAATGCTAGAATGTGGCTATGGAGGCACATGAACACATTAGGAGAATTTGATTTGTGGAATGAGCTTAAAGAGGCTATGATGCAAAAATATGCACCAATGGAACAATTATTATGAATGTGTAATAAGCTTGTGATGATGAAGCAAAAAGGATCGAT
The DNA here is from genome assembly GCA_003990785.1 of Endogone sp. FLAS-F59071. Taxonomy (NCBI): domain Eukaryota; kingdom Fungi; phylum Mucoromycota; class Endogonomycetes; order Endogonales; family Endogonaceae; genus Endogone; species Endogone sp. FLAS-F59071. The sequence goes on along the minus strand of RBNK01001332.1, from coordinate 10,338 downwards.
CGAAGATTATAATGATGCATTCAATCGAATTATGGCGCAAATCGAAGATATAACCAATACAGAAGCTATATCGCAATATCTCCGAGGTCTAAGCCTCAGGTACTGGAATTAATACTTGTGTAGGAGAATATGCCAACAATGCTGGAGGCTTTACAACTCGCATGCATCAGGTTCGACCCGAATAACAAGCAAAGGCATGACGAAGCCCACATGACAGACTGAGGTGGCTACTGAGGTAGCTATCGAGGCAGCGGTCGTAGCAACTGAGGTGGAAGTGCCGGATGAGGCCGAGGCTATAACAATGATAATAGAAACAATCGAGGAGGTTATCATAATGACCAAGGCGGCAATTGTGGAGCCCATCGAGGCAGGAATTTTCGGGGACACTCTCGAAAATATTATGTCTGTGAGGGAGAATACGGAATATTTCAATGTAACAAATTCAATGATTAGGTAAAAACAGAAAAAGAAAAGGCTAAACCGAGAGCCGAAGCAAATCTGGTGATTGGCACCATCATCGATTCAGGCGCCATGCAACATATATTCAACTAATTAGAGATTTTCGAGATGGTGGCTGAGCATGACAGCTTGGTCATATGTGCAGGGAATAAGAAACTACATGTGATACACATTGGGACAATTGAGCTTGATGACGAGCTGAAATTACAGGATGTCTTATATGTACTGGAAATCACCAGAAATTTAATATCTGTGCGGGTGTTGACATGTGACAGAAATGACATAACCTTCAAGAGTGACGGATCAGTAATTAAAATTGACATGGATCATAAGGAAATTAAAATCAGACAAGCCAATGGCAATCTATTTCCTTTATTGACATCACTAGAGCTAGAGTTAGAAGCAAACATCGCCAATTCCAAGATTGATGACTATACATTATGGCATCACCGACTGGGTCATTCGGGCTGAAATACTTTACAATCAATCAACAAATTTGTCATAGAGCTCGGAGATGTGCGGCTGTCAACTAGATAAATTGAAATATGTACTGGGTGTAAACACGCGAAGTCACACTACAAGCCCTTTAGACATGTGAAAAATTGATCGATGGAGCCTATTGGAAGGGTGTACTCAGATCTGTGCGGGCTGATACCCATGCCATCAGTCAATGAAGCAAAATATATATTAACATTCATCAATGATACCACTCGCTACATCACAACATATTTTATTAATAACAAAAGTGATACATTTGATCAATTCCAGGAATTCAAGGCGTTCACCGAAACACAATCGGGCCGAAAACTGAAGATTCTCTGGTCCATTGGAGGGGGAGAGTATGTAAACACCGAGATGCATGATTTTTTAATCAAAAACGAAATTCATCATGAAATGACAACACCGGACATACCGCAACAAAATGGTATTGCCGAACGATATAACCAGACATTGATGGAGTTAATCCAGGCCATTAAAATCACTGCCGACATACCTGACGAACTTTGGGGTAAACTTGCTACAAGTGCTACATATTTATGTAACTAATTGCCAATGTGAGCCAATAAGGAGAGTGCTTTACTATTTGAATTATGGCACAGTCACAAGCCTGATATCAGTAACTTATGCATCATATGGGCTGATGTATACATGCATATTCGCAAAGGAAAAAGGTCGAAACTGGTGCCCCAATCCAAAAATCTTAAAATGATTAACTATCATGACAAAAAGAAGGCATATAGGCTCTGGGATCCAACCAATAGGAAGATAGAGATCAGCTGCAATGTCACATTTGATGAATCTATTATATTAAAATCTCCAACAATCATCAACCTAGAAGATCAAGAATATGTCATCGAAGCGATCATCAGAGAATGCAAGATTGATGAAAAAAGACAATATCTGGTTAAATGGCTAGGCTATGATGATGACAACAACACCTGAGAGCCAATCGAACAATTGATAGATACTGAAGCTCTACAAATTTGGCAAGATTACATGCCAGAAGCTAATTTAATTAAATCAACCGATAACCCAATGACCTACAAGGAAGCAACTTCCTTACCCGATACAAAGCTTTGGGAGGAAGCGATCAATCAAGAGCTTAAATCACTTAAGAATAATGACACGTGGACGATTGTACCTGAGGTGCCTGCGGGATGCAAGCTGATTGGATACAGATGGGTATTTAAAAAGAAACTCAACACTGATGGATCGGTTGCCAGGTACAAGATGAGATTAGTGGCCAAGGGATATTCACAACAGCAAGGAATTGATTATGATGAAACATTTGCTCCCATGGCGAAATTCATATCAATCAGAGTACTCTTATTAATTGGTGCAGTCCTAAATTTAGAAATTCACCAAATGGATGTAAAAACTGCATTCCTGAATGGCGATCTTGATGAAGAGATCTACATAATGGTACCTGAAGAAATTGACCAATCGGAGCTATCACCGAGAGCTGTGTGTAAGCTCAATCAATCATTATATGAACTAAAGCAATCACCTTGTATATGGAATCAGAAGATCAACAACTACCTCAGCCAATCAAATTTTACAAGACTATAATCAGATCACAGCATTTATCTAAGAAGAAGATAAGATGATCAATCACTGATAATTATTGCCATATATGTCGACAATCTACTAATTCTAGCTGATTTAATGGAAACGATGAATAATTTCAAGGTGGAACTTAGCAATGCATTTGATATGACGGACTGTGGTGAAATTAAACATTTTCTGGGTATTCATGTCATGCGTAATCAAAAAACACATATAATTACAATTGATCAAAGTCACTTCGCCAATCAAATCATTACAAGGTTTAACATGACGGACGCCAAGCCAATCAGCATACCCCTTGATCCATCCATTCAACTCAAAGCTGAAGGGGGAAAATCTGCAGACCAAAATCTATTCAGACAAATGATCGGTAGTATAATATACCTAATAATTGGGACGAGACCTGATCTAGCTGCTGCTGTTAGCATCATCAGTCAATTTTTGGCCAATCCAATGCAAGAACATCACTATGCCCTCAAACGACTATTAAGATATATTAAAGGAACAGCCAATTATAAGCTGTGCCTTGGACGTGATCAGGATCTAAGACTGATCAGTTTCAGTGATGCCAACTAGGGAGGAGATATTAATATACGACGATCAACGACAGGCTATATTTTCAACTTATCAGGAGAAGCCATCAGCTGGTCAAGCAAACGCCAACCAACCATTGCCCTATCAACAACTGAAGTAGAATATATGGCATTAGCACATGTAACGAGAGAAGCCATTTGGCTATGTACCCTATTGGATGAGCTAGGATATTTACAGAATTGTACAACAACCTTATTTGAAGACAACCAATCAGCAATCGCCCTTGCCAAAAATCCAATTAATCATGCTCAATCAAAGCATATCGACATTCAGCACCACTTTATTCCAGAGAAAGTTGAATCAAAGGTGATAGATATCATTTATATGGCAACAGATGAAATGATCGCTGATGCATTAACCAAGCCACTTGCATGACCAAGACTTGAAATGTTGATTGCAAAAATAGGCTTATGTAACTGACCTTTTTTAGAAAAACTTTTATATTTTTTATCATGTCATTCTTATCACTCAAGTAGTATTTTATATATAGTTATTTGCAGTAAATGTACTTTATGGATGCTATTTGTGATGTACAGTTAAACATTTTATTTTTATTTTTATTTTTATTTTTTATTTTTATTTATTTTTATCGAGATATACCAAGCAGGGGGAGTGTTGTAATTATTAGCTTATTATATCTCTCTCTTATCAATGATCAATGCATCAATGATCGATGCTATATCACTCAATCGTAGCTTAGATGATCTTTGTTTGTATCAACCAATCATATTTTAGCATTAATAAATATATGCATATTGGCTTCATAAGCCAGTGCACTCTTTACTCCAAAAAAAATATACATTCGAAGATCAAATTTCAACACTGTCTCCTTTTATTTTTAGTTATTTCTATAGCTTTATAATAGTTATTTCTGCTTGAGAATATTTATTTCTACTTTATAATATTTTTATCTACAATATATTACTTTTAATATCATTGTGGCAAATGTACTAATAACCAGTCATTCATTCATTGAAAATATACCAAGTGAGAATGTTTTGTTGAAATTATTAGCTTATTATATATCTCTCCCATCAACGATCGATCGTTACGTCACTCAATCGTGACTTAGATGATCTTTGTTGTATCAACCAATCATAATTTAGCATTAATAAATACATGCATATTGGCTTCATAAGCCAGTGCACTCTTTACTCCAAACACACATTCAAAGATCAAATTTCAACAGGTTATGAGCCCCAGGCCGCTCGAATTGCAGCTCGACAACCTGAGATCTACACAATCATAGCATCTACGCAATTATAACTGCGATTACTGTAAGTGTTTATTTAAAATTATAAACAACGCATCAAACAACGTGATAAACAATACGACAAATGACACCGTGATAAAGCAATGCAATAAATACATAACGACATAGCATTCAACAATACAACATGATGAAATGGACAATCTATATGCATCATCGTCATCAGCAACAAGATCGACAAGATTGCAGTCTAAATCAAAAACAGACAGATATCAAACCCTTGATAACGACGAAGGATTAGATAGAAACCATCAGAGCAATATCGCATTTAGCCTCGATCGACAGGAACAGATGGCTACAATGATCAGAAATCAGGAAGATAAATTAGACACGCTTGCAACCCTAATGGGCGAATTGATGGCAAAAATCGACAAAACGATCACATCACCTAGCGCGCCAACCAATCAAAATGCAGCTACAGAAGGCAACATGCCACAAAGATAATCACCATCACCATTACCAACAACATCAACAAAGCTTAACGATCTGGCAAAGGAGTACCTGAGATCGATCAACAAATTCGATGGATCAGGTGGCACACCCAGATTGTTCGATTACTTTGATGCCGTAGAGCAATTTATCACCAGCGCCAATCTATCAGTATAAAAGGAGGAAGTCAACGCAGCGATCAGTAAAATTACAGGCAATGCTAGAATGTGATTACGGAGGCACATGAACACATTGGGAGAATTTGATTCGTGGGATAAGCTTAAATAGGCTATAATGCAAAAATACACACCAATGGAACAATTGTTATGAATGCGCAATAAGCTTGCGATGATGAAGCAAAAAGGATCGATCGAAGATTATAATGATGCATTCAACCGAATTATGGCGCAAATTGAAGATATGACCGACACAGAAGCTATACCGCAATATCTCCAGGATCTAAGCCCCAAGTACCGGGAATTAATACTTGCGCGGGAGAATATGCCGACAATGCTGGAGGCTTTACAACTTGCATACATCAGGTTCGACCCGGATAATAAACAAAGGTGCAATGAAGCCCACGCGACAGACCGAGGCGGCTACCGAGGCAGTAACTGAGGTGGATACCGAGGTGGAGACCGAGGTGGCTACCGAGGCGGCGGTCACGACAATTGAGGCAGAAGTGCCGGACAAAGCCGAGGCTATAACAACGATAATGGAAATAATCGAGGAGGTCATAATGACAGAGGCGACCGAGGCGGCGATCGCGGAGCCAATCGAGGCGGGAATTTTCGGGGACACCCTCGGAAATGTTATGTCTATGAGGGAGAACATGGAATATTTCAATGCAACAAATTCAACGATTGGGTAAAAACAGAAAAAGAAAAGGCTAAACCGAGAGCTGAAGCAAATCTGGCGATTGGCGCTATCATCGATTCGGGCACCACACAACATATGTTCAACCAATTGGAGCTTTTCGAGATGGTAGCTGAGCATGACGGCTTGGTTATGTGTGCAGGGAATGAGAAATTATGTGCGATGCACATTGGGACAATTGAGCTCGACGACGAGCTGAAATTACGGGACGTCTTATATGTACTAGAGATCACCAGAAATTTAATATCTGTATGGGCATTGATACATGACGAAAATGATATAACCTTCAAGAGCGATGGATCAGTAATTAAAATCGGCATGGATCATGAAGAAATTAAAATCGGACAAGCCGATAGTGACCTATTTTATTTATCGACATCAGAGCTAGAGCTAGAAGCAAACATCACCAATTCCAAGATTGCAAATATCACCGATTCCAAGATCGATGACTATATATTATGGCATCACCGACTAGGCCATCCGGGCCGAAATACTCTGCAATCAATCAACAAATTTGTCATAGGGCTCGGAGATGTGCAGCTGTCAACCAGACAAATCGAAATATGCGCCGGGTGCGAACATGCGAAGTCGCACTGCAAGCCATTCGAACATGTGAAAAATCGATCGATGGAGCCTATCAGAAGGGTGCACACAGATCTGTGCGGGCCGATGCCCATGCCATCAGTCAATGGAGCAAAATATATATTAACTTTCATCGATAACGCCACTCGCTATGTCACAACATATTTTATTGACAACAAAAGTGATATATTTGATCGATTCCGGATATTCAAGGCATTCACCGAGATGCAATTGGGCCGAAAACTCAAGATTCTCCAATCAGATGGAGGAGAAGAGTATGTAAACACCGAGATGTGCGAATTTTTAATCAAAAACGGAATTCATTACGAAATGATAACACCGGATATACTGCAACAAAATGGTGTAGCAGAACAATATAACCGGATATTGATGGAGTTAATCTGGGCAGTTAAAATTACTACCGGCATACCTGACGAACTCTGGGCAGAACTTGCCGCAAGTGCTATATATTTACGCAACCGATTGCCAACGCGAGCCAATAAGGAGATTGCTTCACCATTTGAATTATGGCACGGTAACAAGCCTGATATCAGTAACTTGCGCATCATATGAGCTGATGCATATATGCATATTCGCAAGGGAAAAAGGTCGAAACTGGCGCTCTGATCCAAAAAGCTTAAAATGATTGGCTATCATGACAAAAAAAAGGTGTATAGGCTCTGGGATCTAACCAATAGGAGGATAGAGATCAGCCGCGACATCACATTCGATGAATCTATTATATTAAAATCCCTAACAATCGTCAACCCAAAAGATTGAGAATATGTCATTGAAGCGATCATCGGAGAATGCAAGATTGATGAAAAAAGACAATACCTGGTTAAATGGCTAGGCTATGATGATGACGACAACACCTGGGAGCCAATCGAACAATTGATCGATACTGAAGCTCTACAAATTTGGCAAGATCGGATGTCAGAAGCTAATTTAATTGAATCGACCGATGACCCAATGATCTACAAGGAGGCAATTTCTCTGCCTGATGCAAAGCTTTGGGAGGAAGCGATCAATCAAGAGCTTAAATCACTTAAGAATAATGACACGTGGACAATTGTACCTGAGGTGCCTGCGAGACGTAAGCCAATTGGATGCAGATGGGTATTTAAAAAGAAACTCAACACTGATGGATCGGTTGCCAGGTACAAAGCAAGATTAGTGGCCAAGGAATATTCACAATAGCAAGGAATTGATTACGATGAAACATTTGCTTCTGTGGCGAAATTCACGTCAATCAGGGCACTTTTATCGATCGGAGCAATCCTAAACTTAGAAATTCACCAAATGGATGTAAAAACTGCATTCCTGAATGGCGATCTTGATGAAGAGATCTACATGATGGTACCTGAAGGAATCGACCAATCAGAGCTGTCACCGAGAGCTGTGTGTAAGCTCAATCGATCACTGTATAGACTAAAGCAATCACCTCGTATGTGGAATCAGAAGATCGACAACTACCTCAGCCAATCAAATTTTACAAGACTACAATTGGATCACAGCATTTATCTAAGGAGAAGACAAGACAATCAATATCAATCGCTGATAATTATTGCCATATATGTCGACAATCTACTAATTCTGGCTGATTCGATAGAAACAATGAACAAATTCAAGGCGGAACTTAGCAACACATTCGATATGATGGACTGTGGCGAAATTAAACATTTTTTGGGTATTCAAGTCATGTGCGATCGAAAAACACACACAATCACAATTGATCAAAGCCACTTCACTAATCAAATCATTATAAGGTTTAACATGATGGATGCCAAACCAATCAGTACACCCCTTGATCCATCCATCCAACTCAAAGCTGAAGGAGAAAAATCCGCAGATCAAAGTCTGTTCAGACAAATGATCAGTAGCATAATGTACCTGATGATCGGGATGAGACCTAATCTAGCTGCTGCTGTCAGCATCATCAGTCAATTTTCGGCCAATCCAATGCAAGAACATCACCATGCTCTCAAACGATTATTAAGATATATTAAAGGAATAGCCAATTATAAGCTGTGCCTTGGACGCAATCAGGATCTAAGACTGATCAGTTTCAGCGATGCTAACTGGGGAGGAGACATTAATACACGATGATCAACTACAGGATATATTTTTAACCTATCAGGAGGAGCCATCAGCTGGTCAAGCAAACGCCAAGCAACTGTTGCCCTATCAACAACTAAGGCAGAATATATGGCATTAGCACATGCGACGAAAGAAGCCATTTGGCTACGCACCCTATTGGATGAGCTAGGATATTTGCTGAATTGTGCAACAACCTTATTTGAAGACAACCAATCAGCAATCGCCCTCACCAAAAATCCAATTAATCATGCTCGATCAAAGCATATCGACATTCAGCATCACTTTATTCGAGAGAAAGTTAAATCAAAGGTGATAGATATCGTTTATATGGCAATAGATGAAATGATCGCTGATGTATTAACCAAGCCACTTGTGCGACCAAGACTTGAAACATTGATCACAAAAATGGGCTTACGTAACTAACATTTTTTTTAAATTTTATGTTCTTTATCACATCATTCTTATCACTCAAGTAGTACTTTATATATAGTTATTTGCAGTAAATGTACTTCATAGATGCCATTCATGATGTACAGTTGAACATTTTATTTCTATTTTTTTATTTTTTTTATTATTTTTATTTATTTTTTTGAGATATATCAAGCAGGGGGAGTGTTGAAATTATTAGCTTATTATATATCTCTCCCATCAATGATCGATTGTTATGTCACTCATTCATGGCTTAGACGATCTTTGTTGTATCAACCAATCATAATTTAGCATTAATAAATACACGCATATTGGCTTCATAAGCCAGTGCGCTCTTTACTCCAAACACACATTCGAAGATCAAATTTCAACATGTTTAGAGTGTCAGATGTGATATCTCCCTTTACGTATCCTTACTATAGCTTCATGCTGTACTCTTCAGGCTTTACTATGACTGATATTGAGATATTTCAAAACTCTGTGCAAACTGATTTATTTAGATAGAAATAAAGAGGGTATTTATACAAAATTAAGAGACTAAAGAACAACTAATAAAGACTTTACTATGAAAATACAATTCAATCATTGCGAAGAATACAAAGTGACTCTTTTGCCAATAAAATAGTCATCATGCCAATAAAATTGTTATCATGCCAATAAAATAGTCATCATGCCAATAAAATTATCATCATGCGACAAAGTGTTACAGTAAACATAGTACAATTTCACGAAAATCAGTTAAGATGGGGGTCGGCTGTCACATTATTATATAATTTATAACAATCAGATAGTATTCTGTAGTAAAGTCTTTTAGTCTTTTAAATTTATATAAATAATCTCTTTATTTCTATTTAATAAATCAGTTTGTTTAGAGTAGTAAAGTATCTCAATATCAGTTATAGTAAAGCCTGAATAAGTATAGCAAGTGGCTGTCAGTAAGAATATATAACTGAAGGTATTATATTCATTACTCTAAATATTCTTACTTAGACTGACATATATGGAATGACTAATTATTAATATATTTATTACATTTTGGTAACAATTGGTAAGAGAGTTATCAAAAGACTAATACTTATACTCTTATTTAGGTAAGACTGAACTACTCCTTCAAGTAATGATAGTATACTTATAGTGGAAAACAGTATTATTCAAAATAGATTACTAGCAAATATTTCTACTTTTTATATAAAGGAGATCATTAAATAGCTCTAGTTCTAAAGTAGAAGAATTTATTATATTCAACTTATTTGATAGAGATTATAGTAAGATAAGAAAATCTATTGCCTTTCTTATAGTATATAATAAGTTATTATTAGACAAAGAATCTTCCATTGATTTTAGAGATAACCTCTAAGTATTATTTTACAAAACATTCAATAAGAAATTAGATAATAAACTAAAAATCAATATATATAAAATAATAGAAAGACAACTAACTTTCACTAGCTATATATTAGCTGAATTAGTAATTAAGTTTATTAAAACTTATAAATCTATAATGCAATCTAATAGTTTACTAATATTATAAA
>RBNK01001331.1:0-16021 GCA_003990785.1 Endogone sp. FLAS-F59071 | reverse complement strand
CAATCACTAACAGATATATATCAACCCTATTGAGAAAAGTCTTTAACCTTCCTATCATTAGGAAACTATTTTCAGTTTATAGTCTATGACTAGCATCTATGCTTATAGACTGTTTGCAGGCTATTCTAGCTAGTTCATAGTTTATGATATTGTTCTAAATGTAAGAGTGATTAATTTAGATATTACAAATAATCACTACTGTACCACAGTAATACTTAAAACATTCTAGTTACATAATCCATACTGTGGATACTATTAATATTATAAATACTATTAACACTATAGATACTATCAACACTGTAAATACTATCTACACCACCAAAATTATTAATACTGTAGATACTGTGACAGAACATTTTGTAACGACATATAATTTAATCATGTGAGATCACAAGTCATGTGACTTGCAATAACACTAAGACTTGAAGTGTTATTGAGATTTGAAGTGTTATTGAGATCCACAATCACATTATAATCTAAAATAGTATTTCGATCTGATATATTATTTCACTACCCAATTACATTATAACCTGATATATTATTTTATTATATCTTAGCCAATCAATTTGTATCTTATATTTAGCTGAGCTAATTAGAAATTCAAGTAGTAACCTGGGTAGCTGTCCATATAGCATCTTGTAATTTTTTATAAATACCCCGCTCGCAATTATCAATAAAATTCGGATTGCAATAAGCTAGGGAAGCTTACAACAGACAACCCGAGGGATACTGAAGCCTTACTCAAGGAGTAAGCAATTGAGATAGTTTCGAGATTCTAATAGATACACTTTAATCAATCATACTAAAATCTTGCTAGTTAACACCTACATCGACACATTACCCTTCAAGCTACTTCTGTATAATCCACTAAGACTCCTAAAAATATATTTTCTGTACTTGCTTAACTTCGAGTATTTCACTGTTAATATATTTTAGTCTGTCACAATTGGTGCCAACTGGTAGGAAATCAATCGACACCTCAACTAATTTGTTACCTATATTGTATAACCAAACTTGCCGAAACCTATAGTGGAAGACAAAAGCAAGAATGGCACTACTACTACCACTGCTCATATTACTACAACTACTTAGGAGAAGACCTCAAAAAGATAAAGAAACTATGACAGACAGACTACCTACCTTTTATGGATATACTAAGGAATATGTTCAAGAATTCCTAGTTGATTTGGAAAGCTACTTTGCAGCTAAAGGAACAGTCAGCACTTGATAGATTCCTATTCTGGCTGCCCAACTGAGAGGATCTGTAAGAGAAGCATACTGTATAGCCTTGACAGATGTAGCAGCCACTGGATTAGAAAGATTACTTCTCACAGCTACTGCAGCAGCAGGAAATACAGCCATTGCCGCAGTATTAGCCACCACTCATTGGGATGTTACAAGAGCCTAGTTAGAGGAGAAGTACTTCACTGAACAGAAGCGAGAATCAATCAAGAAACAGCTATTCAACATGAAGATGTCAATCAACCAGTGCCCAGAAGACTAAGTTACTACCATCAATCAGTATATATAACTATGTAGGGAAACCAGCCCAGTTGTATAAGAAATAGTGTTCATAAATGGCTTACCTGCAGATCTCCAATGCCATATTAAGAGGTTTGGCCCTCAAAGAATGGACGAGAAAGTCAGGATGGCACAGGCCTTTTGGGATACCGAAGTAGGACATTCGGCATCCTTATATGACAAGTTACCACAAGATCTAAGTAAGAAATTCAGCACTGGAATACCCATAGTTCAAATGGTATCTGCATCAGCCAAACTACCCAAAGAGGATACTATTAAACCAACAGTTATAGCAAAAATAGGAAAGAAAACACATGAGGATAAAATGGAGAAGATTACCAAGATATTCTCAGAAATGACAGCATACATAGCCAATCTTAAAGCCAAGATAATTCACCAGAATAAGCAACCAAGAGGAACCTTTGTCGCTGAAGAATATAATAAGACTGAGATAAACTGCTTCCTCTGTGAAAGACATGATCACTTTGCCAAGAATTGCTAAACTAGAAGTTGGAAGGAAGGACGAGAGAGAGAGGAGGAAAAGAAGACTGACCATGCCAACATAGTGTAAGAAATCGAAGAAGAAGATGAAGAATTTAGCAAAGAATATGTAGAGACCTACCCTGTTGATATTGAAATTTGATCTTTGAATGTGTGTTTTGGGTAAAGAGTGCCCTGGCTTATGAAGCCAATATGCATGTATTTATTAATGCTAATATATGATTGGTCAATACAAACAAAGATCATCTAAGCCACAATTGAGTAACATATAATTGATCATTGATAAGAGAGAGAGAGAGATATAATAAGCTAATAATTTCAATACTCCCCCTGCTTGATATATCTCAATAAATAAAACAAAAATAAAATGTTCAACTGTATATTACGAATGGCATTCATGAAGTACATTTACTGCAAATAACTATATGTAGAATACTACTTAAGTGATAAGAGTAACATGATAAAGGAAATAAAAGTTTTAAAAAAAAAAAAAAAGTTAGTTATGTAAGCCCATTTTTGTGATCAACATTTCAAGTCTGGGTCATGCAAGTGGCTTAGTTAATACATCAGTGATCATTTCATCTATTACCATGTAAATGATATCTATCACCTTTGATTCAACTTTCTCTTGAATAAAGTGGTGCTGAATGTCAATATGCTTTGATCAAGTATGATTAATTGGGTTTTTGGTGAGGGCAATTGCTGATTGGTTGTCTTCAAATAAGGTTGTTATACAATTCGGTAAATATCCTAGCTCATCTAATAGGGTATATAGCCAAATGGCTTCTTTTGTCACATGTGCTAATGCTATATATTCTGCTTCAGTTATTGATAGGGTAACAGTTGGTTGGCACTTGCTTGACCAGCTGATGGCTCCCCCTGGTAGGTTGAAAATATACCCCATGGTTGATCGTTATGTATTAATGTCTCCTCCCCAGTTGGTATCACTGAAACCGATCAGTTTTAGATCCTGATCGCATCTAAGGCACAGCTTATAATTAGCTGTTTCTTTAATATATCTTAATAATCGTTTAAGGGCATGGTGATGTTCTTGCATTGGATTGGTCGAAAATTAACTGATGATGCTAATAGCAGCAGCTAGATCAGGTCTCGTCCTGATCATCAGGTACATTATACTACCGATCATTTGTCTGAATAGATTTTGGTCTGCGGATTTTCCCCCTTTAGCTTTGAGTTGAATAGATGGATCAAGGGGTATACTAATTGGCTTGGCATCTATCATGTTAAACCTTGTAATGATTTGATTAGTGAAGTGACTTTGATTAATTGTGATTGTGTATGTTTTTCGATTGCGCATAACTCAAATACTCAGAAAATGTTTAATTTCATCACAGTCCGTCATATCAAATGTGTTGCTAAGTTCTACCTTGAATTTGTTCATCATTTCTATCGAATCAGCCAGAATTAGTAGATCATCGATATATATGGCAATAATTATCAGTGATTGATCATCTTGTCTTCTTCTTAGATAAATACTATAATCTGATTGTAGTCTTGTAAAATTTGATTGGCTGAGGTAGTTGTCAATCTTCTGATTCCACATATGAGGTGATTGCTTTAGTCTATACAATGATTGATTGAGCTTACACATAGCTCTTAGTGACAGCTCCGATTGGTCAATTCCTTCAGATACCATCATGTAAATCTCCTCATCAAGATCGCCATTCAGGAATGCAGTTTTTATGTCCATTTGGTGAATTTCTAAGTTTAGAGTTGTACCAATCGATAAAAGTACTCTGATTGATGTGAATTTCACTATGGGAGCAAATGTTTCATCATAATAAATTCCTTGCTGTTGTGAATATCTCTTGGCAACTAATCTCGCCTTGTACCTGGCAACCAATCCATTAGTGTTAAGCTTCTTTTTAAATACCCATCTATATCCAATCAGTTTGTGTCCCACAGGTACCTCAGATACAATCATCTATATGTCATTATTCTTAAGTGATTTAAGCTCTTAATTGATCACTTCCTACCAAAGCTTTGCATCAGGCAGAGAAATTGCTTTCTTATAGATCATTGGGTCATTAGTCAATTCAATTAAATTAGTTTCTGACATGTGATCTTACCAAATTTGTAGAGCTTCAGTGTTAATCAATTGTTCAATTAGCTCCTAGATGTTGTCATCATCATCACCATAGCCTAGCCATTTTACCAGATATTGCCTTTTTTCATCAATCTTGTGTTCTCCAATGATCGCTTCAATGACATATTCTTAATCTTCTGGGTTGATGATTGTTAGAGATTTTAATATAATAGATTCATCAAATATGACATCGCAGCTGATCTCTATCTTCCTATTGGTTGGATCCCAGAGCCTGTATGCTTTCTTTTTGTTATGATAGCCAATCATTTTAAGCTTTTTAGATCGGGGCACTAGTTTCGACCTTTTTTCTTTGTGAATATATATATATGCATTAGCCTATATGATATGCAAGTTACTAATATCAGGCTTGTGACCATACCATAATTCAAATAGTGAAGCACTCTCCTTATTGGCTTGCATTGGCAATCGGTTGCATAAATATGTAGCACTTGTGGTAAGTTCAGCCCAAAGTTTATCAGATATGTCGGCAGTGATTTTAATGGCTCAGATCGACTCCATCAATGTCCAGTTATATCGTTCGGTGACACTGTTTTGTTGTGGTGTGTCTGGCATCATCATTTCATTATGAATTCCATTTTTGATTAAAAATTTGTGCATCTCAGTATTTATATACTCTCCTCCTCTATCAGACTAGAGAATCTTCAGTTTTTGGCCTGATTGCATTTTGGTGAATATCTTGAATGCCCAGAATCGATCAAATATATCACTTTTATTGTCAATAAAATATATTATGACATAGCGAGTGGCATTATCAATGAATGTTAATATATATTTCGCTCCATTGACTAATGGCATGGGCATTGGCCTGCACAGATCTGAGTGTACCCTTCCGATAGGCTCCATTGATCGATTTTTCGCATGTCTAAAAGGCTTGCAGTGCGACTTTGCATGTTCACACCCAGTGCATATTTCGATTTGTCTGGTCAACAGCCATACATCTCCAAGCCCTGTGATAAATTTGTTGATTGATTACAAAGTATTTTGGCCTGGATAGCCTAGCCAGTAATACCATAATGTATAGTCATCAATCTTGGAATTGGCAATGTTTGCTTCTAGCTCTAGTGATGTCAATAAATGAAATAGATCACCATCGGCTTGTCCGATTTTGATTTCCTTGTGATCCATGCTGATTTTAATTACTGATCTATTACTTTTGAAGGTTATATCATTTCCATCATGTATCAATGCCTGCACAGATATTAAATTTCTGGTGATTTCCGGTATATATAAAACATCCTGTAATTTCAGCTCATTGTCAAGCTCAATCATCCCAACATATATAGCCCATAGCTTCTTGTTCCCTGTATATGTAACCAAGCCATCGTGCTCAGCCACCATCTCAAAAATCTCCTATTGGTTGAACATGTTGCATGGCGCCTGAATCGATAATGGTGCCAATTGTCAGATTTGCTTTGGCTCTCAGTTTAGCCTTTTCTTTTTCTGTTTTTACCTAATCGTTGAATTTGTTGCATTGGAATATTCCATGTTCTCCCTTACAGATATAATATTTCTGAGGATGTCCTTGAAAATTCCCACCTCAATGGGCTCTACGATCACCGCCTCAGTTGCCTCTGTCATTATGATGACCTCCTCGATTGTTTCTATTATTGTTGTTATAGCCTCGGCCTTATCCGGTGCTTCCACCTCAGTTGCCGCAACTGCCGCCTTGATAACCACCTTGGTAGCTGCCTCGGTCTATCACGTGGGCTTTGTCATGCCTTTGTTTACTATCTGAGTCGAATCTGATGTATGCAAGTTGTAAAGCCTCCAGTGTTGTCAGTATATTCTCCCATGCAAGTATTAATTCCCAGTACTTGGAGCTTAGACCCTAGAGATATTGTGGTATAGCTTCTGTATCAGTCATATCTTCGATTTGTGCTATAATTCGGTTGAATATGTCATTATAATCTTTGATCGATCTCTTTTGTTTCATCATTGCAAGCTTATCATGCATTTATAACAATTGTTCCATTGGTGCATATTTTTGCATCATAGCCTCTTTAAGCTTATTCCACAAGTTAAATTCTCCCGATGTGTTCACATGCCTCTATAGCCACATTCTAGTGTTGCCTATAATTTTACTGATCGCTGCGTTGACTTCCTCCTTTTGTACTGATAGATCAGTGCTGGTGATAAATTGCTCTATAGTATCAAAGTAGTCAAACAATCTAGGTATGCCTCCTAACCCATCGAATTTGTTGATTGATCTTAGGTACTCCTTTACTAGATCGTTAAGCTTTGTTGATGTTATTGGTGATGGTGATTGTATTTGTATTTGTAGTGTATTACCTTCTATAGCTGCATTCTGATTGGTTGACGTGCTGGGTAATACATTTGTTTTGTTGATTTTTGCCATCAATTTGCCCAATAAGGTTATCAGCATATCTAATTTATCTTCCTGATTTCTGATCATTGTAGCCATCTGTTCCTATCAATCAAGGCTAAATCCTATATTACTCTGATGGTTGCCATCCAATCCTTCATCATCATCAAGGGTTTGATATCTGTTGTCTGTTTTTAATTTAGACTGCAATCTTGTTGATCTTGTTGCTGATGACGATATGTATAGGTTGTCTATTTTGTTGTGTCATATCATTGAATACTATGTCATTACATGTTGTTTATTATGTTGTTTTATTGTGGTGTCGTTTGTCGCATAGTTTATCACATTGTTTAATACATTGTTTACAATGTTGAATAAATACTTACTGTAATCGCAGTTGTAATTGCTATAATTGCATAGATCTCAGGTTGTTGAGCTGTAGTTCGAGTGGCTCAGGGCTCATAACCTGTTGAAATTTGATCTTTGAATATGTGTTTGGGGTAAAGAGCACTCTGGTTGATGAAGCCAATATGCATGTATTTATTAATGCTAATATATGATTGGTCAATACAAACAAAGATCATCTAAGCTACAATTGAGTGATGTATAATCAATCGTTGATGAGAGAGAGAGAGAGATATAATAAGCTAATAATTTCAACAGTTGAAACAGTCAGCTGTATGACCATGAGGAAGACTCCCTACCCAAGGAAGAAACCAACTCAAGAACCTGAAGTTATCATCGAGAAGCCTAAGAAGCCAACACAAAGACAACAGCTGAATGAAGATCAATGGGACAAAGCCTTTAAACAAATAATACAACCTGGCAAGACAATTACTTCAACTACTGGAGATGAAGAGATGATGGATCAGGAAGAAAACAAGAAAAAGAAGCCTAGGAGAGTTAGAGAATTTGAATACAATCTATGACAAGATATTGCCAGTCAAAAGGCCAATATTACCTTTAAACAACTTTTCCAGATCGCACTATCGACAAAGCAAAAAGTAAAGACATAGATTACCGAAACCAAACCAACCATCTAATTTGAGGAAGTTAATACTGCTGAGGAACAAGAGGAGCAAACCTATACCTCATCCGCCTATGCACAATGCAACATTGGAGGATTAGCATGCTCAGTCATTATCGACACTGGAGCAGGAGTCAGTATTATTACCAAGCATTTCCTGGACTGCCTAGGAAAGGATATTGATGAACCCGCCACCTCTACCCTAGTCATCACAAGTGGAAAGAGCAGCATACCTTTAGGAGTACTCCGAGAAGTGCTGATCCAGTTTGGAACAGAAATAATTCCTGTCAGAATGGTCGTCACTGATATACAATCCTACAATGCCGTCTTAGGCAACAACTGGTTAAAAAAAGCTAAAGCCAGAATTGACTTGAATGCACAAAGATTAATCTTCATCAATCATGGAAGAAAGTTCAGCATACCTCTGGATATTCAGAAAGGAGTAGTACCGAAACTCACCCAGAGACTGGAAGATAAAGATGACACAGATGAAGAAATAACCTCCAGACAGGTGCACCTCAACTTAGTAGAAGAAGAAGAAGCTAATGTAGTAATCAATAGTGAATATCACTGCCTAACACCTCTGGAGAAGAATCAGTTAGTTGAGTACAACATGAGGAATACTAGATGTCTATTCTGTAAGCAATGTATCTATTGTGCTGAAATGATGTACACTTATAGTGATATAAAGTTGATACCTTATCAGGATACCTTGGAGATGCATCTACCAACCGAGAAAAGAATTAAGAAACCAAGATTATCACAGAACCGCCAAAGGACTCCACCCTCAATGAATTATGGACCATATAATGGAAGGAACTCTCATCCATTTGCAAATAACACCGGAGAAGTATAGGACTGTTTTTAGACAAATATTGGACATATTAGCAAAGGATGTCTTTAGGGAAATCGCAACAAGGATGCTACTGGGATGAAGTCAACCTCTATAACCTTTGGGAATGCGAAAACTGGGTTAGATATCCAGATGAACCATATGATATCAATTACCATGGAACTTGGAAGGAACATCATGACTAAGAACAAGAACAGATGATACTCGAAGAGAATGAAAATAAGGAAGTACCTGAGGAATGGAGCAGTGAAGTTTATACCACTCAGATATCTATCGAAGTCAGAGCCTTATTCTAGGAAGATAATGAAGATGATGGACCTACCCTAATCGAAGAAAGCAACTCAGAAGAAGAAATCATCGCACTTAAAGAAATAATTTACCCCGACAAATGTATCAGCATGCACTATTAGTGGTGGAAGGACTTGTAGCAAAACCTACCTTAGGACACAACTTACGAACAGTGGAAGGAACCAAATGTCCCCACCTTTGAAGAAGTATTCATGGTTGAAGAAAGGGATATAGTAACTCAAGTTAAGAAACTGATAGAAAGTGCAATCATACCAAAGAGAAAAACTGAAGAAGCCATAGGATATAACCTATATGCAGATGAAGACTGCACCTTAGAACTAAAATCATTAGCCTTCATAAAAACTGGAATCACTATTGCCTTACCACTTGGACAATGTGTGCAAGTATAGGCAAGAAGCAGACTCTACTACAACTCTAGAATAGGAGCTTTCCCCGGATTAATAGATGAAGACTATAGAGGAGAAATTGAGGTTGGACTGGTGAACTATAACCACAGCCAATTTAAAGTATACCAAGGAGATCGAATCACTCAGATGGTGATCATCAAATGTGAACAGCAACCTTTAAAAGAAGTAGAAAACTTAGAAGAAACACAATGTGGAAGGAAAGGATTTAGATCGACTGGACAAGCAAATGTGATAATGAAAAGACTGGATAACTAGGAAAATGCCAAGAAGCACATATACTCCCTCAATAAAAATCTGTTACCAAATTAGAAGAAACAGTTACAAGACCTACTGAAGGAGTATGAGGATATCATCATAATCAGTTTTAAGGATCTACCAGACCAAGCCTTCTTTACTCATCATATCGACATAGGAGACGCCAAACCAATCAAACAAGCACCCTACAGATTACCAGCCAACTATCATGACTTTGTATGGAATTGAATCACTCAGATGGTGATCATCAAATGTGAACAGCAACCTTTAAAAGAAGTAGAAAACTTAGAAGAAACACAATGTGGAAGGAAAGGATTTAGATCGACTGGACAAGCAAATGTGATAATGGAAAGACTGGATAACCAGGAAAATGCCAAGAAGCACATATACTCCCTCAATGAAAATCTGTTACCAAATCAGAAGAAATAGTTACAAGACCTACTGAAGGAGTATGAGGATATCATCGTAATCAGTTTTAAGGATCTACCAGACCAAGCCTTCTTTACTCATCATATCGACATAGGAGATGCCAAACCAATCAAACAAGCACCCTACAGATTACCAGCCAACTATCATGACTTTGTATGGAAGCATGTTCAAGAACTACTGGAGTTAGGAGTAATTGTACAATCAAAGAGCCCTTGGGCATCACCTATCAGCATAGTACCAAAAAAAGATGGATAGAGAATGGTTATTGATTATCACAAATTGAACTCAATCACCAAGAAGCACACATATCTAATTCTGCACTCAGAAGACTTATAAAATATGTTGAAAAAGATGCAAATCTACTCTACCTTGGACCTATGGGCAGAATATAATCAGATCGGAATGACACCTGAAGCACAGGAAAAAATCAGTATTTGTGACACCATTTGGATAATACAAATTCACAAGAATGTCTTTTGGACTTTGCAATGCACCCGCCATCTTCCAGGCTGCAATGAACGAGATCTCCTATGATTTGATTGGATATAGAGTGATTGTATATATCAACAACATCAACATTTATGCAGAGAACTTCACAGAACACATGGTGATCCTGAAGGAGGTATTTGAATGACTTAGAAAATACGGATTAAGGATCAAGCGAACAAAATGCTACTTTGGGCAAAAGAAAATTGAATACCTCAGATTTATAATCAACAGAGGAGAAATCTGCCCAGACTCAAAGAAGACCGAAATCGTCAAAGCCTTCCCAACCCCACAAGATAAGATAACCCTACAAGGATTTTTAGGACTGGTCCAGTTCTATAAAAGGTTTATCCCTGGTTACTCTGAAATTGCTATACCTTTGCACATGTTGCAAAGAAAGGGAAGAGCATGGGAATAGATGTCAGCTGCACAAACTGCCTTCAACCTGATCAAGAAAGCACTTACTTATACACCAGTTATAGCAAGACTAGATCTTACAAAAGTATTCAAGCTATATTTAAATGTATCGTCATTCAGACTTGGAGCAATTTTGGCACAAGATAACAAAGATGGAGAGCATGTGATTGCTTATGCAGGATGAGCTACTCATAGAGCAGAACCTTCCTATGGAGCCACCCAGCTGGAATGCATAGCAGTCATTTGGGCTGTATAACACTTCCACCACTTCCTAATTAGAAAACCATTCACCTTGATAATAGACTACTCAGCTCTCAAATAGCTTTGGAACAAACCAAATCTGACAGGAATGTATGCACAATGGCTAGCCATATTGCAGGAGTATGACTTCATAACACAATACAGAAAAGGACGGAATCATCAGAATGTAGACACCCTCTCATACTTACCCTAATTTATTCGAGATTGACACCCCGAACCAAAAAGAATATACCTACCCAATGGACACTAAACTCTATAATGGATATTTGAATTATCTTAGTAACCTAACCTTTACTAGGATGACGAATGAAAATGATCAATGGCTTATATAGACAATAGCACTTAACTATTTTATTGAAGATAATATACTTTACTAATAACATAGAGAACAGACACAACTTGTAGTTCCTGAACATAAAAAGCAGATAGTACTTCAGGCCTCTCATAATCATCAGCTGGCAGGACACATGGGTATAGATAACATATATCAACAATTATCAGAAAAATATTATTGGAAGAACATGTTTGAAGATATTAGAGAATATATCAGGAGATGTAACACTTGCCAGAAGAGGTGCTGAGGAAAGGAAGTCAAGACCTTACAACCGATTGTACTTGGAGGACCCTTCAAACATATTGGAATAGACATTGTTAGACTGCTACCAAGAATACTTAGGGGAAATCGATACATTATAGTAGCAGTAGATTACCTGACCAAGTACTCTGAGGCAAGAGTATTGCCCCTTACAGATGCCCTTAATATCGTACCCTTTATCTATGAAGATATTATCTACTACTATGGAATACCTTATAAAATGACCTCTGATCAAGAAACTGAATTTATTAATGAATTCATGCAGATATTGACACAACACTTTGGGATCCGCCAGATAAAGACTACTGCCTACCATCCCCAAGGAAATAGACTTATCGAATGGATAAATCAAACTATCAAAAATATGATTGCTAAAGTAGTACAATTACAAGGAGGAGATTGGGACTTGTACCTACCTTCCGCCTTATTTACACTATGAACAATGAAACAAGAGACAACAAAGTTCACCCCTTTTGAGCTCGCTTATGGAAGAAAAGCTCATCAGCTGGTAGACCAAGTAATGACCACTCTGGAACCCAGCCACACCTCCTAGGAAATGCAAATTGAGCATCATGTAACAAAGGAAATCTAAGAATTACACAATGTCTGAAACAAGGTGAGAGAATTTATTGCTATTGTACAAGATCAACAAAAATGGAATTATGATAAGGAACACAAGGAAACCAAGAGATTGAAGATTAGTGACCAAGTCTTACTATATCAAAACATAGTAGAGTCTTTATGGTTAGCAAAATTGGACCCAAAATGGGAAGGACCATACTATATTGCCAGTATAAAAGGAACTACATATCAGTTACAAAAAATGACAGGAACGATCTTACCTTATACTATCCACCGAAACTACCTCAAGAAATATCATGCCCCATTAGAATAACTTCCATGAAGTACGAGTCAACCTGATTGAGGCATACCAACATATAGAACCCCTAGAAGACATTGAGGAGATAGAAGGATCAACCTTATAGAAGACTTGATCAATTGTATATAACATTCAAAGGAGACAACACCTGGTATGAATCAATGAATAGAAAGAATACTACCAAATCGTACAACTTTGGGAAGAAGAAGTCGAACATATTTGGAACTAAAAGGATAGAGAAATCTGCCAGTGAGCCCTCAAAGGAGTACTCCCTGCCTATACCACAAAAATGGCTGAACAAATTTATCAACTATTCAAGCACAAGTCTAGTACTCTAAACCACTTCCAGTGCAGTACATTCTAATTATATTAACTTATACAGAATGATATGAAGGAGTTAGAGGAAGAAGTGAAACAGTTACAAAGAGATTTCTCTGAGTTAGAACTATATCTCGAAGTCTAACTTATAGAAAGGAAGGAGATGTAACAGAACATTTTGTAATGACATATAATTTAATCATGTGAGATCACAAGTTATGTGACTTACAATAACACTGAGACTTGAAGTGTTATTGAGATTTGAAGTGTTATTGAGATCCACAATCACATTATAACCTAAAATAGTATTTCGATCTGATATATTATTTCACTGCCCAATTACATTATAACTTGATATATCATTTTATTATATCTTAGCTAATCAATTTATATCTTATATTTAGCTGAGCCAATCAGAAATTCAAGTAGTAACCTGGGTAGCTGCCCGTATAACACCTTGTAATTTCTTATAAATACTCTGCTTGCAATTATCAATAAAATTCGGACTGTAATAAGCTAGGGAAGCTTACAACAGATAACCTGAGAGATACTGAAGCCTTACTCAAGGAGTAAGCAATTGAGATAGTTTTGAGATTCTAACAGATATACTTTAATCGATCATACTTAAATCTTGCTAGTTAACACCTACATCAACACATTACCCTTCAAGCTGCTACTGCATAATCTACTAAGACTCCTAAAAACATATTTTCTGCACTTGCTCAACTTCGAGTATTTTGCCGTTAATATATTTTAGTCTATCACAATACCATCCACACTGCCGAAATTATCAATACTATGGATACCATTCACATTACTAAAATTATCAACACTGTTGATACCAAAAATTTATAGTTAGCTTATATTATTAATCTTAGCTTTTTAATTTTATATAAATATCTCTCAATCTTCAGTTCAATTAGTCAAGTCTTATTAACTCCTCTCTTAACAATCCCTTATATACATTGGCCTAATATAACTCTCTACTAAAGCTGGAACCTCAAAAGGCTCACATAATGTAGATAGTTGCAGACTCAGTAAATTGAAGTTCTGCACTATTCTTGTAATATTTCGATAACTAAGTTCAATAGCAGTGCACACTCAAGATCCCTTTGAAAGCTATAGATCTCACCCCTTTCTATACATATCCAGAGCACTAAAAAGACTATAAGTCTAAAAATTATAATTAATATTCTTACAAGAAACAAAGTACTTTCAATACTTTAGAAACCTTGCAACATACTCAGAGATTCCTAAGTCCAATATAGATTAGTATCATCAGACACTTCTCCACAGGTAGTTTAAAAGAAACCCCCTTACAACTTGGTAGCAGCAATAATGAAAAACTATAATAATAAGAAATATACTACTAATATTTTTACAAAGACCTAGATTTACCAATTCCTTTTAGATATAACTAACGTACTTAGAGTACTACTAAAAACACTATATATATCTAATTTCCAATAGCTAGAGAGGCTATATACATTATGGAACCCTTCAAGTGGACACAATATCAGTAACTGCTATAAAGCATGGATTCAACAACTATAGCTTACTTATGAGGTGAAACATACCTTGAACTCTACAATGAACTTTTAGAAGAATTCAAAAACTCCCTTACAACTTAGTAGCCATGGGTTATAAAACACTATCAACTTCTTAAAACTTGACAGCAGTGGTAATGAAAAACTATCTAGCAAACTGCTGAAATAGCAAGATACAACTTTGGTAGCAGCAATATCAATACTCAATATAATGAACATTTAGCATCATCACAATTATAACATAACTAATATTTGAGGAACATATATTATAAACATTTGATTAAGGCCTAAATTCTTTTGGAATACTTATAATATACTCAGAGTAATATCAAACATCTAAACAAATCAGTAAGAAGACTATAATATCAAGGAAGAATAGAGATAATCATAATAATAAGAGATATAGATAGACTTCAAAAGCAGGTGAACTTTGTGAATAGACTTCTTAAAGATATGTCAATATAAGCAACCTTGAGAAGATGATACAAATCATTTGTTAGAGACATAGATTACCAAATCAGTATTGATAGAAATACTCTGGAACAACAAGTATCAGTCGACATAATAACAATAGCTGAGAAAAGAAATTGATGAATAATCACCAATGAAACAAATTACCAGCAATCAAAATAACAGCTACAAGATATTTTGACAATTACTGTATTAAACTGAACAGAATTAATACTATACAAAGAAAACAACTTGCAGAATACTAAACAACTTTCTTATAGAAATAGCATGGATGCTATTTTCCTAAGAGGGGAAGAGTTGTAAAAGTGATTAATTTAGATATTACAACTAATTACAGTAATACTTAAAACATTCTAGTTATATAATCTACACTATAGATACTATGTATCAACATTGTGAATACCATTAACACTGTAGATACTATCAATACTGTAGATACTATCTATACTGCCGAAATTATCAACACTGTAAATACTATCTACACTGCCAAAATTATCAACACTGTAGATATCAAAGATTTATAGTTAGTGTAAGAGGGTTTCTTCTTAACTGTCTATAAGAAAGCATCTGATGATACTAATTCATATTAGACTTAGGAATCTCCAAATACATCGTAAGATTTCTAAAGTATCAAAAGTACTTTGTTTTCTTTATAAGAATATTAATTATGAATTCGAGATTTATAGTCTTTTAGCACTCTTGATATATGTAGAAGGGGGTGAGATCTTTAGCTCTCAAAGGGATCTTGAGTATGCACTGCTATTGAACTGAAGTTGCTATATGGGTAGCTGCTCAGGTTACTACTCGGAATATTGGTTACTAATTTAGAAGTCAAATAATGTATTAATGAAATCTATATTGTACAGTGCGTACAACCTATAAACCTCAGTAAATTTTGAGGGATATCTACTTTATGAGGAAAAAATATTTTTAAAAAAGAACTTCATAGAATCAATCTTTAGTTGATTCTCTATAATTCTATGAAGTTAGATTTTTAATAACTATTTTTATTCTTTTTCTGATAGGCTTTGAAAAGAGTAACTTTTTATTATATTCAGTCAAAAATTTGGCGCACAGTCACATGAAATGTCACATGACCACATATATTTTTATAATAGTGTATATTTTTTATAATAAGATACTGACTGTTACGTTGATAAATATACATACATACATACTACATATAATCAATAGGATAGTTATATAAATAAAAGTTAGTTAAATATAAGATATATTTATTATAATATTAATATTTATTTAATTTAATCATTTTATTTATAAAATTTAATTATT
>RBNK01001330.1:0-16027 GCA_003990785.1 Endogone sp. FLAS-F59071 | reverse complement strand
GGGATTGGAGTGGGATTCCTTGATGTAGTGCTCGTTTGCATGCTTCTGCATGTCGTCGGTCCCATACATGTTCGAGATCTTCTTCCCAGATTCTGGCGATCTTATAGTAGGCCTGAAATTCATCTTGCGTTTGTTGTTTCTGAGCAATGTCGATGTTCTTCATTATTATTTGAGTCCTTTGTAGGGCAGATCCTTCCTCAGGTAGTAGTTCGGATGGAGGGTCTTCTAAGGCTCGGTAAGCTTCAATGACTCGGCTTCGGAGGTATTCATCATTGTTGAATCGGGGCATGGTTGTCTGTTATGTTTCTGTAAGTGTTTGTTGCTGCTTTTATATCTATCACTCTTACAGCTGACACCAGCAACCTTGTTATTGGAAAAAGTCAAATCAACAATACAAGCCATTGATGACTTCACTACACGAATGACCAACCTGCTGACCAAAGTACAAGATACAATTCGCGAAGTACAAGCACAACAGACAAGATACGCAAACGAAAAAAGGCATGAAGAATCATTTGAGATAGACGAAATGGTCTTACTGTCCTCAAGACATATCACATTGCGACAGTTATCTAATCAACCTTTAAAGAAACTTCAGAACAAGTTTCTTGGACCATTTAAGATTATTACAAAAATATCAGCTGTTGCTTACAAACTGGAGTTACCATTGACAATGAAGATTCACCTAATGTTTCACATATCACTACTGAAATGTTATACACCAAATAACGATGATCTATTTCCAGACAGACAAGTCATACTACTCGTACCAATTTTGGTTAATGATGCAGAAGAATTCAAAGTAGAAGAAATCTTAGATCAACGGATTACCAAACAAGGCAACAGATCGACACTGCAATACCTAATCAAGTGGAAAGGATACTCCTTACACAATACTACATGGGAACCACTTAGCAATCTGACAAATACAGATGAAGCACTGGAAAAATATCACAAGTCCTTACAGAAATAGCGTGGATGCTATTTTCTCAAAGAGGGAAGAGTTATAAGAGTGATAGATATAAAAGCAGTAACAAACACTTGCAGAAATATAACAGACAACCATGCCCCGATTCAACAATGACGAATACCTCTGTAGCCAAGTCATTGAAGCATACTGAGTCTTAGAAGACCCTCCATCTGAACTACTACCTGAGGAAGGATCTGCCCTACGAAGGACTCAAATAATAATGAAAAACATCGACATTGCTCAGAAACAATAAACACAAGACGAATTTCAGGTATACTATAAGATCGCTAGAATCTGGGAAGAAGATCTTGAACATGTATGGGACCAACGACATGCAGAAGTATGCAAACAAGCACTACATCAAGGGATTCCCCTCCAATCTCAAAGGATTGCCCTCTGAATTTATAGACTCTTCCAGTTCTGACCAGCCACTTTGAAAAGACTTACCAGAATTGGACCATCTGCATTTCACCAACTGTCTCAAATTGCCTTTGAAGAACTTAAAGAAGAAATCCATGTAATACAAAGGGATTTCGACCAATTGAAATAGTTCCTTGATTTGTAAAACCTTTTAACCGTCTTAAATCTTTCAACCATCTTAAATCGTTAACCGTCTTAAATCCATAACTTATATAACTCGTTATATCACATAAATTCATAATTAGTTTATATTTTGAATAGCCAATAGTTTTTCGAGTAGTAACCTGGGCAGCTACCTGTATAGCACCTCGAGAAATTGTATAAATATCCCTCAGATCTTTATTCAATAAACTTCAGTTCAATAGCAGTGCACACTCAAGACCCTTTGAGAGCTAAAGATCTCACCCCTCCTACACACATCTAGAGCGCTAAAGACTATAGGTCTGAAATCCACAATTAACAATCTTATAAAGAAACAAAGTACTTTCAATACCTTAGAAACCTTGCGACATACTTGGAGATTCCTAAGTCTAACGTGGATTAGTATTATCAGACACTTCCTCATAGGCAGTTTATGAGAAACCCCCTTTACACTTAATCAGAAAAATCGATCCTGGTGGGATTAGTGTATCTTTGTTTGTGTGGATGTCATATCCTGTGGAGTTTGCTGTTCCTTTAGTTGGTATTATAGCATCCGGGTACTTCTTCTTGACTAGGAAATTAGTTCCGTTGCTGGTTTCTTGTATCATATATAGTCGTTCATCTTCTGATAATTCTTCCCATTCTTCTTCTTCATCTTTTTGCCTTCCTTCTTCAATATCGGCCAGTTCTTGCCAAGTACCATTGTAGGCTGGGTCACATCCCTTGCCATTTATAGTAGATGAGTCATGGACAGTCCAAAGATCTTGTGAATAGATTTCGTCCCAATATACTTCTTGTTTGTATCTTTTCTTATCTCCCCAGAACTTTCCTTTGCCAACATATTGATAGTTTCTCCAGAAGATATTATAAATTTCTCTAGTGTTGTTGGCATAAGGGTGTGGGTTCTTGCTATGGTAGGGTCTATTATTCATTGATGGCATCTGTCGGTGTCTTGGTTGTGGTTTTATTCTTCAATCCTTCTTCTTGATGGTGAGGAAATCTTCTATTTTGGTTTTATCTGGTATGAGGTGAGTTGTTGAACAGTTGCATATGTGTTCTGTACAATAGATGTGTTGGTTACAGAATGGGCATCTTGTTTGCACTATATTCTAATTGATGAGGGTGATTTGTTCCTGTTTGTTCAACTTGCAGTATCCTCGGCCATATTTTTCTTCAATTACGTACAGTCGGCTGATATCTCTTGAATCCATTTCTTCCTCGGTAGTTATGCTTTTGCTTGTGCCTTTGATTTCTTCTTTCTTTATGATCTTCTCTCCTAAAACAGTATAAGTACTTCTACACTTAGGTGCGATATATCCACATCTTCCATAATTGAAGCAGGTCTTTGTTTTCTTCTAGTCATCCTTGTTTTTATCCTTCTTGAAATTGTTTTGCTATGTTGGGTTATTATTATAGTTTCCTCGTCCTCCTTTGAATCCTCCTTGGGGGTTAAATCCTCCTCGATGGCAAGTATCTATTATTAGTTTGCTACTTGAGCCAGAGTTATGATTTTTGTTTTCTGTTTGTGTTTGTTGTGCCAATAGAATTGTATATGCTGATTTGATGACCATACCGAAACACTATTGTTCATGAGTATATGAGCTCCCTCTCTCCTTAATACGAGTTTCCAGCCACTGTGGAAGGGTCTTGAATAAGGTGTCGGCTCGTGCACCATAAGTGATGTGATTGTCATCATCATAAGGCATCCCAATGATGATGAGATCAACATCGATTTCTGTAGTGAAAGCCTCAAAGGTTTTGTTTCCTTCAGTGTTGAATTTTGCTGTAGCTAGTTATTTCTTTACTTTGGCGATATGTGTGCTACTGCGGAACTTGTCAATCAGTAAGGATCTAAGGCCTTATTATGCGGGGATATTTGGATATCCTGGTTGGGCTACATTAGCTAGTTGAGCTGCTATCAAAGTTGTATCTTGCCAGGTCAAAGGTTTTCTAGGCAGATTTTGCCACCAGATTACTGCCGATTTTCTGAGAAATCTAGCAATTTTATTGATCTGTACATATGACTTGGCATATACTTGTTCAGGTATATGATTGACGTTGTTGGTAAGTCTATCATCTGATACTCGATCATCGTTCCAGCTGTTGGCATTGTAATTAGCTTCAACAGCTAATATGAATGTGGCAACTTCTTTTACTTCTCCATCAAAGGGTTGTAGGTTGACTGCTTTGGTTATCTGACTAAGTTGTGCTACTTATCCTATAAGTGCAGTTAAGGCTGCTACTTGTGCAGTCAGTATGGCAATTGCGGCGTTAGCCATTATATCGGTAAATGTAGTTGGTGCAAGTGGTAGTGATGTTGGAAGTTCATTTTCTCCTCTGTCTGTTTGTTGGATATATTCTCTTACTTCATAATCAAATATTTCGTCTTTTGAGTTGAGATCTTCCGATTCTTCAAGTATATCAGCTTTGAGTATAATTCTTCGAACAGTTGTATTGGCGTCTTCAATAAATGCAGTGTCGGCATTGTGATAGATGGTTGTATCAGGTTTGTGTAAGTCACTTATGTTAGTTGCTTCTCTAAATGTTGATTTGCTTAGTCCAGATGTATGTCAGAATATAGATGTTGTAAGATTGATAGGTTCCTCAATAGATAGTAGTGTGATAGATATAGTTGGTCCTAATGGTGTTGTTTCGGTAAATCGTGTGAGGTCTTCTGCTACTAATTTCTCAAATAATCTGTTTGCAATTCTGTAGTAAACGGTGCCTAGGTGTGTTAAGTAATCAAATTGCGAGTTGGTAATCTACTCTTTAATAACTTATCGATTATTATATCCTTGTATAGTAGTTGTGAGGTTGGTAAATTGGTGTTCAGCTCGTGTGATGGAAACAATGTCACGATCTCCTTTGATGTTTTCATAGAGGAAATCTTAAAATACTTTGAAGTAGGCTTCAGTTGTAAGAGGGTTTTCGAATTCTTCTAAAAGTTTGTTGTAGAGTTCAAGATATGTTTTGCCTTGTAAACAAGCTACTATTGTTGGATCAGTGCTTCATAGCAGTTGCTGATATTGTGTCCACTTAAAGGGTTCTGTGATGTATGTAGCCTCTCTAGCTGTTGGAAGTAAGATGTGTATAGTGTTTTTAGTAGCACTCTGAGTATATTGGTCATGTCTAAAAAGAAATTGGTAATTCTAGACCTTTTGTAAAATATTAGTAGTATGTTTCTGATTATTATAACGGTTTTTCATTACCGCTGCTACTAAGTTGTAAGGGGGTTTCTTGTAAACCGCCTTTGAGGAAGCGTCTGATGATACTAATCCGCATTGGACTTAGGAATCTCCGAG
Source organism: Endogone sp. FLAS-F59071 (assembly GCA_003990785.1). Classification (NCBI taxonomy): domain Eukaryota; kingdom Fungi; phylum Mucoromycota; class Endogonomycetes; order Endogonales; family Endogonaceae; genus Endogone; species Endogone sp. FLAS-F59071. Next base: position 11,194 of record RBNK01001330.1, on the reverse strand, counting down.
TATGTTGTAAGGTTTCTAAGGTATCAAAAGTACTTTGTTTCTTTATAAGATTATTAATTGTGAATTTCAGACTTATAGTCTTTAGCACTCTTGATGTGTATAGAAGGGGTGAGATCTTTAGCTCTCAAAGGGATCTTGAGTGTATACTGCTATTGAACTGAAGTTTATTGAATAAAGAATTGAAGGATATTTATACAAAATTCTCAAGGTGCTATATGGGTAGCTGCCCAGGTTACTACTCAGAATATTGGTTACTAATTTAGAAGTCAAATAATGTATTAATAAAATCTATATTGTAGATATCGGCAGTGCCTGCGATGTTGGCGGTGCCTACGATGTCGGCAGTACCTATAATGTCAGCGGTGCCTATGATGTCAGTAGTGCCTATGATGTCGGCAGTGCTTACGTCTTCTTCTGTATCTAATCCTAATAAGGAAGTATTGGTTTCTTCTTCCAGGCAGTTATTATCCATTGGATAACTTTCCAGGAGATAGAGTAACAGAGTTTCTTCTTCTTCATTTTGTAAGTATTCCCATTGGCATGGACTTAAGTTACCAAGATGTTTCAATGTGGAAGGCCAATATTGGAATACTTTGAAGATCCTTCTAGCTATGTGCCTTTCCCAGCAGTTTAATTCCAGAATTCTGGCGGATTCTTGTTCTGTTGTTTCTTGACGATTTTCCTATCTTAACTGTAAAGTGTATCCCATTTGATAGTAACTTCTGAATTGTCTAGTGGTATTGTGAAATTGGTAGATATTGATATTTCCTTTTGCAAGTTCTATCATTTCAATAGTGTCCTCTTGGGTCACTCTTGCATGTAGTAGTACTGGTTCATTATGTTGGTTGATGATTGCATTCTCTACTATATTCTTGATCTGTTCATAGTTTGGTCGAAGTGGTGTTGAACATCTGGCAGTATTTCTTTGCTGTGGTTGAGTCGGATAAGGCTCTTGAGTCCTCTGGTTTTGGCGGTTGATGGCAGGCATGGTTATTTGTTATATTTCTGTGAGTGTTTGTTACCTTTTTATATATATCACTTTTATAATGTCAGTCATATCTAAAGGAATTTGATAATTCTAGGTCTGTATAAAAGTATTAGTAGTATGTTTCTGATTATTATAACAGTTTTTCATTACTGCTGCTATCAAGTTATAAAGAGGTTTTGTAAAGGGGTTTCTTGTAAACTGCTTGTGAGGAAGCATCTGATGATACTAATCCGCATTGGACTTAGGAATCTCCGAGTACATCGCAAGGTTTCTAAGGTATCGAAAGTACTTTGTTTCTTTATAAGATTGTTAATTGTAAATTTCAGACTTATAGTCTTTTAGCGCTCTTGATGTATGTAGAAGGGGGTGAGATCTTTAGCTCTCAAAGAGATCTTGAGTGTGCACTGCTATTGAACTCATTTTAAGAAGAGGTTGCAAGAATAGTGCAGAACTTCAATTTAATGAGTCCGCGACTATCTGCATTATGCAAAACCTCTTGAGGTTTTGGCTTCTTGTATAAGCTTGATGTATTTGTATAAGGAATTGTTTTTAAGGGGATTTGAGGATTGAAGAACTGATTGACTGATTGTCGGACTGATGTTTATTGAATAAAGAATTGAAGGATATTTATACAAAATTGAAAGGCTAAGATAATATAAGCTAACTATAAATCTTCAATAGTATTGATGTTGTTAGTGATGCCTATGATATTGGCAGTGCCTACGATGTTGACAGTGTTTATGATGTTGACGGTGTCTATGATGTTGGCGGTGCCTACGATGTTGACGGTATCTATGATGTTGGCAGTGCCTACGTCTTCTTCTGTATCTGATCCTGATAAGGAAGTATTAGTTTCTTCTTTCGGATTTAAGTAATTAGAATGTTCTAAGTAGTGCTGTAGCACAGTAACGGTTATTTATAATATCTAATAATATTACTCTTACAGGTTTCTCCTTAACCACCTGTGAGGAAGGAATCTCCAAGTGCATCGCAAGGTTTCTAAGGTATCAAAAGTACTTTATTTCTTTGTAAGAATATTAATTATGAATTTCAGACTGATAGTCTTTTAGCACTTTTAATATAAATAGAAGGGGAATAAGATCTTTAGCTCTTAAAGGGATCTTGAGTATGCACTGCTATTGAACTAAAGTTTATTCAAATGAAAACTGAGGGATATTTATACAAGAAATCAGATAGTACTGCTATAAAGATAGCTGCCTAAGATAGTACTTCTGATAGTAGTAATACTTCAAAAAGAAATACTGAAACAAGTAATGTAGCAAAAGGTAATACTATAAAAGGTAATAATTAAAAGGAAAATTACTAGAGATAGTAATTTAATAAAAGGAAATACTATATGAAGTATTTCAGAAAGAGGTAATACTACTATAAGTAATGTAAGAAAAGGAAATACTACAATAAGTAATACTACTAAAGATGTTTTTAAATATAGTAATGCTACAAAAGGAATTCCCTAAAATAGGATTTCCTCATTAAGTAATTCCTCAATTGACAATGCTCTATTTAGCAATGCCTTATTCGGTATTTCTAATTCAGGAACTACTATATTAGGTAATTTTATTTCGGATATTTCTTCAAGAGGGAATTCCTCATCTGTCTCAGTTTGACTAGATGATTTAGAGTCTTCTCTGTTCAAGAAGTTAGAGATGATATAGATACTATCTCAAGAGTATTTCTCCTTCATGACTTCTAGTATTCTATCTAGTTGTTCTTCAGAAATTCTATCTTATTTTCTGAGTGAGAGTGTTCCAATCCAGTTGATTGCTTGTGGCCATTATTTGAAGAAGTGGAATATTCTTCTTCCTCTCTCGAATTTGGTATCTGTTAATTCTATTTGGTTCTTGGCTTTAATAAGGTTAGATACTAACATATTGTTAGTAGCGGTGAATAAGGCATAACCTATTTGATAGTAAGCCTGATATTGTTTGGAGATATTAAATGTTCTGAATATATTTATATTATCTTGTGAGTATTGTACTATGTCATCATTATCTTCCAACATGACTTCAATATATACTTGATCAGTTTCATAGTATCATTAACTGATTGCTTCATCAATTAAAGTTTCTACTTTGTCTATATTTAGAGGTAGGGGTTCTTGATGATAAGCAGTGTTGCAGCAGTTGTTTCTATTGTAGAGGATAACTCTGTATTCAGTTGTAGTCCTAATGGTAGGCATAGTTGTTTGTTATGTTTTTGCAAGTGTTTTGTTGATGCTTTTTATATATCACTCTTACACTTAGAATCTATTAAGAAGCTACTTTGTACTATAATAATTCTACCTACTACCAAGAAGCCTTTGTACTACAATAATAACTCTCTGATCTATTAAGAAGCCTTTGCACTATAACAATCTATCTCAAAATCTGTTAAGAAGCTTTTTTGTACTATAATGATTCATATATTAATGTATCAAGAAGCTTAACTGTTATGATATTTCCTTTTTTATACTATAATAACCTTATCAAGCTATAATACTTTACTTTAAAGATTATGATTATGTCTTATTATTTAAATTTTATATATAGAGAGTATTGAAAATACATATTAATATTTATATATCTAAGACTGGTATAATATCTTAAATTGATATTAATATTAAAATATTAATTATATAATTAATTAATATTGAAATATTAATTATATGATTAATTAATATTAATATATTAATTAATCTATCTATATAATTAATATTAATATATTAATTAATCTATCTATATAAATAGTCTTTTCTATTCTAATATAAGTATATTGTAAAGTCTAAAGAATATCTTTATAAATTCATATTATCTAAATAGTGTAACAAATGCTAATCTTTACTATACTTTAGAAATCATTCTAATCTGTTATAATTATTAGCTTATTATATCTCTCCTATCAATGATCGATGTATCAATGATCGATCATACATCACTCAATTATGGCTTAGACGATCTTTGTTTGTATCGACCAATCATAATTTAGCATTAATAAATATATGCATATTGGCTTCATTAGCCAGTGCGCTCTTTACTCCAAACACACACATTCAAAGATCAAATTTCAACAGGTTATGAGCCCCGAGCCGCTCGAATTGCAGCTCGACAATCTGAGATCTACGCAATTATAGTATCTACGTAATTATAACTGTGATTACTGTAAGTGTTTATTTAAAATCGTAAACAATGCGTCAAACAAAGCGATAAACAACGCGACAAACGACACCATGATAAAGCAACGCGATAAACAACACGTAACGACATAGCATTCAACGACGCGACACGATGAAATGGACAATCTATATGCATCATCGTCATCAGTAACAAGATCGACAAGATTGCGGTCTAAATCAAAAACAGACAACAGACATCAAACCCTTGACGACGACGATGGATTAGATAGCAACCATCAGAGCAATATCGCATTTAGCCTCGATCAACAGGAACAGATGGCTACAATGATCAGAAATCAGGAAGATAAATTAGACATGCTTGCAACCCTAATGGGCGAATTGATGGCAAAAATCGACAAAACGATCATATCACCTAGCACGCCAACCAATCAGAACGCCACTACAGAAGGCAACACGCCACAAAGACAATCACCATCACCATCACCAACAACATCAACAAAGCTTAACGATCTGGCGAAGGAGTATCTGAGATCGATCAACAAATTCGATGGATCAGGTGGCGCACCCAGATTGTTCAATTACTTTGATGCCGTAGAGCAATTTATCACCAGCGCCAATCTATCAGTACAAAAGGAGGAAGTCAATGCAGCGATCAGCAAAATTACAGGCAATGCTAGAATGTGGTTACAGAGGCACGTGAACACATCGGGAGAATTTGATTCGTGGGATGAGCTTAAAGAGGCTATGATGCAAAAATATGCACCAATGGAACAATTGTTACGAATGCGTGATAAGCTTGTGATGATGAAGCAAAAAGGATCGATCGAAGATTATAATGACGCATTCAACCAGATTATGGCGCAAATCGAAGATATGACCAACACAGAAGCTATACTGCAATATCTCCGGGGTCTAAGCCCTAGGTACCGAGAATTAATACTTGCACAGGAGAATATGCTGACAACGCTGGAGGCTTTACAACTCGCATGCATCAGGTTCGACCCGGATAACAAGCAAAGGCGCAATGAAGCCCACGTGACAGACCGAGGCGGCTACCGAGGCAGCTACCGAGGCGGCGACCGAGGTGGCGACCAAGGCGGCTACTGAGGCGGCAGTCGCGACAACCGAGGCGGACACGCCAGACGAAGCTGAGGCTATAACAATGAAAACGGAAACAATCAAGGAGGTCATAATGACAGAGGCGACCGAGGTGGCGATTGCGGAGCCAATCGAGGCAGGAATTTTTGGGGACACCCTCAGAAATGTTATGTCTGTGAGGGAGAACACAGAATATTTCAATGCAACAAATTCAACAATTGGGTAAAAACAGAAAAAGAAAAAGAAAAGACTAAACCGAGAGCTGAAGCAAATCTAGCGATTGGTGCCATCATCGATTCGGGTGCCACGCAACATATGTTCAACCAATTGGAGCTCTTCGAGATGGTGGCTGAGCATGACGGCTTGGTCACGTGTGCAGGGAATGAGAAATTATGCATGACGCATGTTGGGACAATTGAGCTCGATGATGAGCTGAAATTACAGGACGTTTTATATGTACCAGAGATCGCCAGAAATTTAATATCTGTGCAGGCGTTGATACGTGACAGAAATGATATAACCTTCAAGAGCGACGGATCAGTAATTAAAATTGATACGGATCACGAAGAAATTAAAATCGGACAAGCCGATGGCGACCTATTTCATTTATTGATATCAGAGCTAGAGTTAGAAGCAAACATTGCCGATTCCAAGATTGCAAACATTGCCGATTCCAAGATTGATGACTATATATTATGGCATCACCGACTAGGCCATCCGGGCCGAAATACTCTGCAATCAATCAACAAATTTGTCACAGGGCTTGGAGATATGTGGCTGTCGACCGGACAAATCGAAATATACGCCGGGTGTGAACACGCGAAGTCACACCGCAAGCCATTCGGACATGCGAAAAATCGATTGATAGAGCCTATCGGAAGGGTGCACACAGATCTGTGCGGGCCGATGCCCATGCCATTAGTCAATGGAGCAAAATATATATTAACTTTCATCGATGACGCCACTCGCTATGTCACAACATATTTTATTGACAACAAAAGTGATACATTTGATTGATTCCGGACATTCAAGGCATTCGCTGAGATGCAATCGGGCTGAAAACTCAAGATTCTCCGATCAGATGGAGGAGGAGAGTATGTAAACACCGAGATGTACGAATTTTTAATCAAACACGGAATTCATCACGAAATGACAACACCGGACACGCCGCAACAAAATGGTGTAGCCGAATGATATAACCGGACATTGATAGAGTCAATCCGGGCAGTTAAAATTACTGCCGGCATACCTGACGAACTTTGGGCGAAACTTGCTACAAGTGCTACATATTTATGCAACCAATTGCCAACGCAAGCCAATAAGGAGAGTGCTTCACCATTTGAATTATGGCATGGTCACAAGCCTGATATCAGTAACTTGCGTGTCATATAGGCTGATGCATATATGCATATTCGCAAGGGAAAAAGGTCGAAGCTGGTGCTCCGATCCAAAAAGCTTAAAATAATTGGCTATCATGATGAAAAGAAGGTGTACAGGCTCTGGGATCCAACCAATAGGAGGATAGAGATCAGCCGCGATGTCACATTTGATGAATCTATTATATTAAAATCCCCAACAATCGTCAACCCAGAAGATCGAGAATATGTCATTGAAGCAATCATCAGAGAATGCAAGATTGATGAAAAAAGGGAATATCTGGTTAAATGGCTAGGCTATGATGATGATGACAACACCTGGGAGCCAATTGAACAATTGATCGACACTGAAGCTCTATAAATTTGGCAAGATCGGATGTCAGAAGCTAATTTAATTGAATCAACCGATGACCCAATGACCTACAAGGAGGCAATTTCTCTGTCTGACGCAAAGCTCTGGGAGGAAGCGATCAATCAAGAGCTTAAATCACTTAAGAATAATGATACATGGATGATTGTACCTGAGGTGCCTGCGGGACGCAAGTCGATTGGATGCAGATGGGTATTTAAAAAGAAACTCAACACTGATGGATTGGTTGCTAGGTACAAAGCGAGATTAGTGGCCAAGGGATATTCACAACAGCAAGGAATTGATTACGATAAAACATTTGCTCCTGTGGCGAAATTCACGTCGATCAGGGTACTTTTATTGATCGGAGCAACCTTAAACTTAGAAATTCACCAAATGGATATAAAAACTACGTTCCTGAATGGCGATCTTGATGAAGAGATCTACATGACGGTACCTGAAGGAATCGACCAATCAGAGCTGTCACCGAGAGCTGTGTGTAAGCTCAATCGATCACTGTATGGACTAAAGCAATCACCTCATATGTGGAATCAGAAGATCGACAACTATCTCAGCTAATCAAATTTTACAAGACTACAATCGGATCACAGCATTTATCTAAGGAGAAGACAAGACGATCAATATCAATCGCTGATAATTATTGCCATATATGTCGATGATCTACTAATTCTGGCTGATTCGATGGAAATGATGAACAAATTCAAGGTGGAACTTAGCAACGCATTCAATATGACGGACTGTAGTGAAATTAAACATTTTTTGGGTATTCGAGTCATGCACGATCGGAAAACACATGATCACAATTGATCAAAGCTACTTCGCCAATCAAATCTTTACAAGGTTTAACATGATAGACGCCAAGCCAATCAGTACACCCCTTGATCCATCTATTCAACTCAAAGCTGAAGGAGGAAAATCCGCAGACCAAAGTCTATTCAGACAAATGATCGGCAGCATAATGTACCTGATGATCGGGACGAGATCTGATCTAGCTGCTGCTGTCAGCATCATCAGTCAATTCTCAGCCAATCCAATGCAAGAACATCACCATGCCCTCAAACGATTATTAAGATATATTAAAGGAACAGCCAATTATAAGCTGTGCCTTGGACATAATCAGGATCTAAGACTGATTGGTTTCAGCAATGCTAACTGGGGAGGAGACATTAATACACGACGATCAACCATGGGATATATTTTCAACCTATCAGGAGGAGCTATCAGCTGGTCAAGCAAATGCCAAGCAACCATTGCCCTATCAACAACTGAGGCAGAATATATGACATTAGCTCATGTGACAAAGGAAGCCATTTGGCTACACACCCTATTGGATGAGCTAGGATATTTGCCGAATTGTGCAACAACCTTATTTGAAGACAACCAATCAGCAATCGCCCTCGCCAAAAATCCAATTAATCACGCTCGATCAAAGCATATTGACATTTAGCACCACTTTATTCGAGAGAAAGTTGAATCAAAGGTGATAGATATTGTTTACATGGCGACAGATGAAATGATCACCGATGTATTAACCAAGCCACTTGCATGACCAAGACTTGAAATGTTGATCACAAAAATGGGCTTATGTAACTAACATTATTTCTTTAAAAATTTTATGTTCTTTATCACGTCATTCTTATCACTCAAGTAGTATTTTATATATAATTATTTACAGTAAATGTACTTCATAGATGACATTTGTGATGTACAGTTGAACACTTTACTTTTATTCTTTTATTTTTTTTACTTATTTATTTTTATTGAGATATATCAAGCAGGGGGAGTGTTGTAATTATTAGCTTATTATATCTCTCCTATCAATGATTGATGCATCAATGATCGATCAGACGTCACTCAATTGTAGCTTAGACGATCTTTGTTTATATCGACCAATCATAATTTAGCATTAATAAATACACGCATATTAGCTTCATTAGCCAGTGCGCTCTTTACTCCAAATACATACATTCGAAGATCAAATTTCAACATAATCTAGTTGTTTCCTGTCTATAAGTTAAGTATTAAGTAGACTTGCACTCCTTCCAATATGTTTTATAAGTCCTCTAAGTATAAAATAGAGTATGTATAGTTCTTGATAACAGTATTTAGCTTATAATAGTTAATAACTATTTTTTATTCATCTTTCTTTAGTACTATACTAATAAGTAATGCTCAAGAGCTCTTTAATTGTATAATCACTTTTGATTCCAAAAGTTCTTAAACATACTTACATACAACATCATAGTAGCTGGCTAGTAATCTATAGAGTACTTACTTAATTGATTTAGTATCTTCTATATCAATATAGTAAGTAAAAAAGACTTGATCTGAGAGGTTCTTGAAGCTGATTATGATAATATTCTTATACTTCTTAAGTAGATCTATCAATTGTTTCTTCTGGTTTAGCAACAGGTTCTTATTGAGAGTATAGATATATTTCTTAGCATTATCTAGATTATTCAGTCTTTCTATTATCATATTGACTTATCTAGTAGATCTAAATTTTTTCTTTCTATATTATGTTTCCTTCAGATTATCTACTTTTTACAAGAGCTATTATTTATATCTGATAATTACCATTTGGGTGATTTGGTATCTTAGTATATTGTAAATTGATTATGATTATAGTTAACTAATTTAACTTCAATTTCTCCTCTATAGTCTTGATTTATCAATTCAGAGAAGGCTTCAATTTCAGAGTTGCAGTAGAGTCTACTTCTTATCTATACTTATATACTGTGGCAGACTAAAATATTCTAACAGCAAAAATATTTACTGTAGCATATCTTAGAAGTCTTAGCAGGTTATATGATAGTGGCTTGAAGGGTAAGAGTGACTGGTGGGAAAGTATATTAAATAGTAAATGTAATGTAATAAGCTTTGTCAAAAATAAACTTCTCTCTCTCTCTAACCATTGCTTAGTCCCAGACTAAGGCTTCTTCTGCAAAGTCTATTTAGACTTTACAGGATTATCTCTTAGGTTGTCTATAAGAAGCTTTCTAGCTTGTTGCAGTCTGAATTTTATTGATAATTGTGAGAGGGGTATTTATACAAATTGCTAAGTAATAAAATAATAAAATAATAAGGTAGTATGATAAGTTAAAAATAAAAGAGGGTGAATGCTCATTCAAAATCTAAATGCTTATTCAGAATCTAGATGGTCAGAATCTAAATGCTTATTGGTCTGCAGAATTATACAATTTGCAATTTGGAAATTGATAATACAAATGTAAAAATATATTATTCTAACTAAGAAATATACTAAGTAAAGTAGTACTACAGTACAAATACTTTTTCAAGCAATTCAATATAATAAAAATTCTTTCCATTATAATACTTATCATTTTGACAGAGTGATTATAATTCCAGTCTTCACAAAGGCTAATAATTTTAGTTTCAAAGTATAATCTTCATCTATATATAGGTTATAACCAGTAGCTCTTTTAGTTTTTTTCTTTAATATGATTATAGTTTCTATTAGTCTCTTAACTTAAGTTGTTGTTTTCTTTTCTTTAACTATAAATACTTCTTTGAAGGTAAGAATGTTGAGTTCCTTTCTATAAGAGGGTTTCTTTAGAACTATCTGTAAGAAAGTATCTAGTAATACTAATATATTGGACTTAGAAATCTCTGAGTTTATTACAAGGTTTCTAAAGTATCAAAAGTACTTTATTTCTTTATTAAATTATTAATTATGAATTTCAAACTTATAGTCTTTAGTACTCTTGATATATATAGAAGGGAAATAAGATCTTTAGCTCTCAGAGAGATCTTGAATATACTGCTATTGAACTGAAGTTTATTGAATAAAGATTTGAGAGATATTGTGAGGATGAGGCTCTGGAATCGGCTAAGTACGGAGGAGATAGGGGGCTCAATTGGGAACCAGTAGCTAGGCTAAAATCTGTACTGTAGATAAAACCAAAGTGGAAAATAGGGGTTGTAGAGGAATAATACTATGAAAATATTAAAGTGTATGTTTAGAGGCGCTAGGGAATATTAGTCCCTTCGGATGTGTATTAGCAATCAATTATCTGTTAGATGTCAAAAAGGTTATTTCTCGGCTTGAATTCACTAAGCAATACTTTCTTCACCAGTTGCATTAGGATTATTAGACTTGTATTGGGCTCAAGCTCAGGCAAAGATTTATTGAATGGAAATAAAGGGGGAATATTTATACAGTTTTGAAGAGGTGCTATATGGGTAGCTGCCCTGTTACTACTCTCAAA
>RBNK01001329.1:0-16043 GCA_003990785.1 Endogone sp. FLAS-F59071 | reverse complement strand
AAAAAAAAAAAAAAAAAAAAAAAAAAAAAAAAAAAAAAAAAAAAAAAAAAAAAAAAAAAAAAAAAAAAAAAAAAAAAAAAAAAAAAAAAAAAAAAAAAAAAAAATAATAATAATAAAAATGACAGTCTGTGCAGATCTAAATTCCTTCGATCAATCTACAATAACCAATACCCTTAAACGGGTGCAGATGGCCGCAAGCAATTAACATGTGCTCGAAATCTGCAATTACAAATAAAAGTGCTTAGCAGAAGCGGCACCTTAATCTTCGGCTTTCGCTTTCTTGGGTTGTGGCTCTATATTTAATTTTTTTGGCCCATGCAGTAGCAGCCGCCGCGTTCCCAAATTCCCTGCTAGCTGTTTTCCTCCTCGTGCTAGCAAATCATCGTCTTCTCCATCTTCATCGTTGCGTGCACGTTTTTCGGGTGGACGTTTAGGAGAGTCATGCACGGACTTGTTTATATTGTTTCCAGCCACTAGAGAGACATCATTTTCCTCTTCATCATCGTAATCTACAAGTGGGTTCGTAATCCCACGAACATCTGGTCCTGAGGTATCTTTGTGCGCCGGATTCATGGCGTCGCTGGGTCGGTCGTTGTCGTCGTCATCTGAGGCGTTAAAGTATGCTTCCTCATCGTCATCCATTGTTGATGATGACCACCCTTCCTTTGATTGGCGTATTGTGGCAAGACTATTTATCGAAGAAAATACATTAATGATTTTGCATAAGTAGGCTAATAACGTCAAGAGGGTTGCCATACGTACGAATTTGATAAAGTATCCGAAGATGTTCCTCCAGTTGTGTCTGTGTTTTTCTCATGGAATTTCACCAACTGACGAAATGTATCGACGTCGTCGATACTCTTTAGATATTCACCATACTGTGTTACAAGGTGAGCCACCAACGATTTGATGTTCTCCTATGATAGCATGAGAGTTTAAAAGTTATGAATGCGCTTTGTACAAACCAAAAAAAAAAACCGGATTACTGCTCTCTCTCTCTCTCTCTCTCTCTCTCTCTCTCTCTCTCACTCTCTCTCTCTCTCTCACTCTCACTCTCTCTCACTCTCACACACACTCTCTTTCTCTCTCTATATATATTCCTGATTATACCTTTCGAATATAATCGAATAGTTCAAGACATGTAGAGTTCAAAAGATTATTCCGATTGCCCGTGTCCGCATATGTTCGTAGAATCGGCTCCAATAAATGATTTTTTATCAAATAACGATTATAGAATTCATCAGCCAACCCTACACAGGTTCGGAAAACTCGTATTGCCGCTAAAGCACAAGATTAAGGGATAAAGTTAATAAACAAAATTCATGTATATATTATCTCCTACAACTTCTCGGGTTCAATGACAAACCTAATTTTAAATGCTTATCCCGCGTTCTGAAGAGCTGTGCAATCTTCACGGAGACAGTGGTGGATAGGAAAAAATATTTGCTGCGATGACTGTGATGCTTTATCGCAAAGCAAAGTGTATCACATATGTGCCAACAGAGTGTTGATGTTTCGCGCGTCAAGGTCAACTCTTCAATTTCCCCTATATGAAACAAGTAGTGGGTAACAACAAAAAGCGTATTCAATAACAGATTGATTGCCTATGGAGATAGCTCAAACGTGATTATCTGTACATACCAGTCATCGTTGTATTTCGCTCCGGAAGACCCATCAACGGTTTCACAAATTCACCAATGTAATTGTCGTAGAATAAACCCAAAAACTCCTCTGCCTCAGGCTCCGGTTTGTGCAACATGGGCTGAAAGTATTAGAATAAGAATGAATTCGGCATGTTGTTAACAGACACCGGCACAATCAGACCGCAACTATTCGACTTGTCAAACAATGCCAAAAACTATATCCAGAGATAAAGAAAGATCCCAACGATGCAAAACAAACCAGCTTGGGGGAATACAAACCTCAGCGGGACCTGTAATACCATTATCACCGAATCCTGTTGCCGTGTCCAAAAGTGTACGTATTACCTCCACAAATTGTGCCTTCATACCGAGATCTGGGTCGGCAATAAACCGCTGGATCACGGTCTCCACCAAAGATTTTTTCGATTTATCTTGCTTTACCTGTGCAAGTATATAAGAACGCACCAAATTCGGATCATGTTCTAATATGGAACCCAAAATCTCAGCACCTGCCATGCGTACGAGCGCATCGGGATCAGCTAAAGAATGTTCAAAGATTCCAAACAATCCATGATGACTAAGAGCGCTGTGAAATGAAGGCGTTTAAAAGTCAGACAACATAAATTGGCGCATCGAGAAAATGCTAATAAGTAAAATAGATATCTACCGGTATAAGCCAGCTCGACTCGCCATTTGCAAATTTTTTGCAATGGCACAAAATTGTTGTACAAACAATACTACATCTCGTTTCCGTTGCAAGGATTCAGCCTTGTTGTCTAATATACTGAACAATTCTTTGAGGAACTCGGCATCATGTTGCAAATGATTCACAATATCCACATGGTTGAAGAAAATGAGGGAATTGAGAACGGCGAAGGTCGAATCCTCGAGAGTGCGCGCAAGCACCACATCCTTGAGATACTGCAGTCTAAAGGTCTGATGTATCTTTGATTCGATTGCTTTATCCTTAATCGGGACGACCTTTATAAGCGCATTAGTCCACGAAAATAAGATAGAGAAGTGTCAAATACTAGGTAAAAATGTGCCTATATTAATAGGTTTGGGATTCATGCATTTAAATACCAAAGCGGGCCGATGGCAAAAATATTCAAAGATCAGAGGCGAATGAAAGATAGCGACAAAACGAGATAATGGTTTTGAAGAGTCGACACTGCTGTACGAAGTACCTGTTTGAATTTGGTATTATTTGCAAGATAGTCTCTGTGATTTGCTTTCAGGTTCGGGAAATCTGGATCATCTGATGTTAATGAAGGATATCAATATAGTTCATCAAAGGTAAGAATAATAGATTTCAAATTCTATAAATCCACAGACGTACATTCAAGAATTCCAACGACTCCAAGTATTTTCTCGTCTTTAATGATGTATTCGATGATGATATTGTCGTTTAAAAGAACTGGGATGAGGCAATATGATTGATTAGCTGACTTCAAGACATCCGAGCTTCGAACAAGAGATTGTCACTCGACTTACTGATGGCTTTCATAATGTTGCAAAGTGTATGAAGGTCCGGGACGTTTTCAAGATCTTCGCATGTTTCGAAGACAGGTAGAAGTTTGTCGATATAATTCTGTGTCCAGTGACATGAAAATAGCAAGATTCAGAAACCTTGAGTCAAAGCACGTAGCCTAACAACAAAGAATCAAGAATCTGTTGTTCGCTGTACCTCGTTCATTATAAACGAGGCCAATTTATCTTTTTCGTACACCGAAGTAGCGGCATGTTTGAGAAGCATTTCGATTTCCCCGAGGTTTGATAACTCAGGGCTGGGTAACGTTATCGGATTCATAAAGGATTGGGGACTATCACTGTAATCGTCTGGATGAAAGGCAAACGAGAAGCGCGGTCAGTCTCTAATGAAGAAAATGTATACCGTGAAAATAGATGGCTAAGCTGATTATTAACCGCTCACCTTGCGAAACTGGTGGGCCATCCTTTTGTACCTCACATATATGTGCCCTATTCCATGTTACGATATGATGAGCGGAGGAACTAGAATAATAATAATAAAGGCTCGTCTCTCGCATATGCACACAACTTTACAACATACCATATCTCGGCGCAACCCTCCGGCTCCTGAAAGCTTAAAGCCAAATCGACATTGTTCTCTTCAGTCCAGACAATTAAAGTTTCTGTGAAAAGGAACGGGCGGAGTTCACATGGAATAAGAGACGGAAAAGAGAACTACTTTGGTTAAATGCGAATGTCAGCCAGGTTATGGTCACCTTGCTGCTTCTGGTATTGTCGATTCTTGTCAATCTTGGAGTTCAGGAGAAGGGAGGAATCTTCTTCAGATCGCACTACTAGCTCTGCGTCGTCCGTGTCACTCTGACGAGAGACATGAGTATAATTGATTAGCCAAGAGAATGCAAAGAAATCATGAAAATGTGACAGATCGACATTGCTGTCGCACCTCAGTATAAATGCAATATCCTGTTCCTTTATCCTCCCAGTTGCTTTGCTCGCCCAGTTGATAAAGTTTAACACGGCGTGGTTTTGGGTCCATGTGATTAGGAAGTGTGAGTTGTGCCCAGTTGACGTTTGTTGATATTTTTTGAAAGTGAAATTGGCAACAAGCTCATGTGAGCAGTCACCTCTATGGTATGCTCGACAACAACTTTTAAAACTCAATTTCTAAAGAACTTATACTGAAAATAAAAAAAAAGGTTCGATAGACCTGTCAAGGACTCTTTTAAGATTATTTCTACAGAGAGCTTTATTTTTTTTTTTCTTTGTATTTCCTTTTATTTTGAATGTTTTGCGAAAATCGAAGATTTTGTGGCTTGTCTTTAATCACATAATGACTGTTTAATTCATTCCATTTTGCCATTGGGCACTTATATCTCGCCTAATTTTGTTATCATTTCTATGCTATACAGTGCACAAAGCCTATACTTGACAATGATTGAGTTGGACATTAATAGACAACATTGGCCAATGCAACCCCACGCAACTAAGCACAATATGCATCTATCGCCACACCCTCACAGCCGATTGCCATGCTTTTTCGACGGTGAACTGCGAGCCACAGAAGATTGTCTCTTCGAAGGCGTACGCGTGGGCGAGCGTTGTGTTGGTCGTGTAAGCTGTGTCCTCGGCTTCTTATTTGGTGACCAAAGTAAATCCGGATCCTCCGATACCTCCATGGTGCTGGTCTCATCGATATCTTGAAGAATTCCAAGAATATTTCGAACCCGAGCCTGGAAAATCAATTTCTTTTTTAAAAATATTGGACACGGATACAAACAGGCAAAAACAACGGCAGCAAACAGACCTTTAAAGCGAGAAATCTCGCTAGTCCCTTGACAAGCAGCTTATACCTGTCAAACTGTCGGGGCAGCTCAAACCGAAATAGCTCCCCAAACCGATAAACACCAGAGCATGGAAGATCCATAGCATATACACGTCCCTCAAGACCTTCATGGAAAGAAGAATAAAAACATCAGTATACGGTTCACAGCAAAAACGTCTATTCTATCGCTTACCGGATGTTAAAATTCCAAAAACCTCGATATTCGTAATTCGGCGTTTTTGGCTTTCAGGGAGCCACTTGTAAATGAAATCCAGCTGGGCTTTCAAGGTCTTCGCAAGCTTGTACTGATCCGACAGCTTCTTCGATTGCCCCTCGACACTGTCCTGACGTCCAGCCTCCAAAGTTACCAACTCCACACGCCACGTATCTCGCGTCACAACAGCAGCATCCAATTTCGAAGCCGATATCTTCCTCTCACCGTATTGACGCAGAGCATTCTTTCCATAGCTGACGGCTCGGGAGGCTTTCTCACCCCTTGGCAAAGAAAGTACATTTGCAAATGGTTTAAAACAGATACAACCGTACAATCGCATTTATCACTTACCGTACTATTTGAACTTCAGGCATATCGAAAAACAGCTCGTCTATCAAACGTCCGTATACATGAACTTGCCAAAACTCCTCCGAATTGGTATCGTCGAGGAGGGGGTTGACTTTCTGTTCTATCTTAGTGATGCTGAAGGAAAAAAGGGTTGAACATTGCATTCCCGTAACACATGATATAATAAAGTAAACATCACGTACAATGCGCGAACGACAGAGTGTATGTATTCCAAATCGTAATGACATTCAGTATTGTAGATCTCGTTCGTGTATGGTTCCATCAGAACGCGTCTGACATCCTTCGCATTCGACTATAACATGAATAGAAATGGTTAGGTCATGCAAAAGACATTTCAATAAAGCGGAAAATGTACCTTTTGTAAAGATACCAGATATGCCTTGGCATGTGCGCTTGGCAAAAAGCTCATCCATTTGGAGTTCCATTCGGCATCGATCGCAGCCCACATCGACTCATCATCCGGTGACAACTCCACTCTTCGTATCGGTGAATTTTCCGTAATGTCATAAATGTATAATACTGCGAACCTGAGGAAGTTAAATGAAATTAAGTGCTGCAACACTATTAATAGGTACACATACATCAATGATGAATGCTCATACTTATCCGAGCTCCCTACAGTCTCCCTGTAATTGGTGAATATATCGCCTACGTTACGACCATCTTGAATCACCCAGCCAGGGGTGACAACACGTATCACTTCGACGTCCTTAATGTGACCAAAATATGTTATGGAGAGCAAAGACCATTCACAGAGAATCACTACTACATACCTGAGGCACATCATCTTCGTTGCAAACTTTAACTTTGTCTTTGCTCGTCAGATCCTTTGGAAACCATCAAACGAGTAATGCAGATGAATGTTTACAAACATGAACCGAAGATCTGAATATGATATTAATGTAGCACTCAATAAACTCACGTCCGTTCTGTCACGGAGTGGCCTTGTTTCTGCCCGAGAACTCTCTGAAACTCGAGTATCGTGCACAGCCACATTTGTGCAATCGCTCAATGGAAGCTTGTCTGGCGTCGCCTGAGCACAGCAGAGATATTAAATAAAAAATCAACCTTGCGAACCTGTTACGGACTTGTATATTCTCTTCAATATTATTCCAAAAAAAATGACAGCAAACCTGATCGTTCACCTCTGTGCTGTCAGCCTGCGTCTCTTCTCGTTGAGCCATTTTTAGCGGACTTTGTCCCTCTTCCTCGTTCTTGGAGAGACGCTTAGGCAATCGAATTCTCAAAGTCTCGCTGTTAATAGTTCCCGAGTTCATTATTCCCACAGTTGATCCATGAAAGTGAATTGCAGGTCCTGTAGATCTATCGTTTGATTTACGGTCATCGTTCCATGTTCTTGCAAGTTTATTGTCAGACCCCTGTGCAGAGATTAGAAAAGATTAGATGTATTCTGAGTCCGAAATCTTGATACTCGCCATGGTCCCATCCCATCCCGCCAGGTCGGCCCCCAGCCTTGATTGAACCAAGACCAGCCCTTTCGGGGCCGGTGCAAGGATCGGATAGTAGCCTTGAACGTTGGACAACCCGATAAGTCAGGTCATCCAGGCCCCAGCGGGGCTGATGCTAGGTCGGCCAGCAGCCTTGAACATCGAAATGACACAGCAGGTCATCACGCGCTACTAGCCTTGAACATCGGACAACCCAGCAGGTAGGTCATTCCGTGCCCTAACATCAGCTTCGTGGCTCGGCCAGCACCTTTGGATGACAGGAACTAGCCTTGAATGATAGTAGCCTCATAGGCCCCCATCACGCCACCATTTCTACCAGTCATTCCAATAGAAATATACTTGCATTCCTATATCTAGCCAGCAGCTCACGAGCCCTTTTCTGCCTGTTGCCTTTCTCTTGACTGGAGATCTCCTCGAGCCTGCGAACGTAGAGATCGATCTTTCTTTCGAATGGTTCCAATTTGCATTCACGCAGGAACTCCAGAATATCCCATTTTGAGAACCTATGAGCGAAATAGTCAGCCATTCTGTTTTCTCGACTTGAGGGGAAAAGAAATTATCGCCGAGACGGCAAAAAAATAGTAAGGGGGAGCAATCACGGCAGAAAACGAAAAATGCAACATAGAAGACGAACGCATCAATTGATAGAGCGTTAATGAGGGAATGTCTTCCCGCGGATTGGCAAGCTTACCTTGGCGTAATCTCGGAATGATAAGAATGAGTTTGATTTGGAGGTGTATACTCGCAAAATATTATTCCTTTTCAAAGCAAGGTGACGTCACGCGCACAGCCACCAGCGCGTGGACGAAACCCATCAGCCATCAACTCACATACTTCTTACTCCCACAAGCCTCGTTAACCGTCACCCATGAATCTATGAGGGTCCCATTCGTCACCCTTATCCCAGTAATACAATGCCTTTCTGTGCAGTGAACCGTTTGTGTTATATCCAAATTTGGACACCTACCGCATATTTGTGAAACTAAAAACGCGCTATTGCACCCCTATTACAGTGGGATATAGACAGAATCTTCCTTTTGTATCATGCATAAAATACTCTTGTGAACACGACTTATATGACAGTTTACACGCGTATTAACCAATTCGTCTCTCTCTCCTTTTTTTTACACACTTCGACCCTTAGCCGTGCTCGTGGCCTCACCAGTTGCGCCAAAGCCTTAATGTCGTGGGTTACGCCATGAAGATTGCAATTATAGTTGATGTGTGAGCTCTTTTTACTGTTATTAGCGGATGCACTATTCTGAATAATCGCAAAAACCTGCTGCACTTGTTCGAGCTTCCATCTCTCGGTGTTCTGGCCTTCTTTGGACGACCTTTTCCCTTAACACGTATAGGGTAGCAAAGATTTTCAACGTTTACTGCATCAGCAAGCTCGAATTTCAACAGCCGCGTGTTTTACCTCGATTTTCGGCTGCCTATCTCTGCCTATCTGCTCGCCTGCCGAAGGCGGGAAATGGGCGGGAAGAAAATACTTTTCAGATTCATGTAGTTTATGCTTGTGGATTGGATTCTCAAAATTCAACCTACAGTGCTGATGCATATAAGTATATTGAACCAATTGTATACGCTTGGGACATAGTTAACTTTCGTTTTTGACAATGCAAACAATAAATCAAGAGGACCTGGAGGTAGAGCGGATACGAAGCGCCATGATAAGGCATGGATGAGTTTAATAGATATGGAATGTTGAGAGATTCAAGCTAAACTTAAATAAAACCATTTTTGTGCCGAGATGTGGCTTGTAGAGGCTGTACTAACCAAATTCAGGAGGGTCGACAAAAAATAGATACTTCCTATTATAATAATATCTCCAACTCTCTTGTAGATCGATATCAAAAAGAATGGTTGTATCTGGGGAAACCAAATGCATGCTACAATTAGCTTCGAAATTCCAAGACGTTAAAGTAAGGTTCTGAACAAATTTCTTAATATCTTATAGGAAAAAGTTACTTGATCAAAAACTCAGAAAAATTGAATTCTCAACAGAGTGCTCAAAATTGAGGTTAGAAAGTGACCTTGATTGAAAATAATAAGTAATTTGAGACTGATGCCTGAATGACGTCAAATGTTCACTTTGTCTGGTTTTGTTGCAGCACGCCCCATATAATATTATAAATATAAATTTAAAATAATAATAATAAATGAAAAAATACTTAAAATTATATAAATTTTAAAGTAGTATAATTTTATATTAGCTTAGATGAAACAGACTATATTTAAATTATTTTTAAGTTTAGACCTTAGGGACTTATCTTAGACTCCTTGAGGTTAAGTTTAAGTAATCTAATAACTTAATAAGGTTAGAGTTATTATTAAAGAATTTTATTACTTTAATTTCTAACTTTAATTATAATTATTCTAACAAAGAATTAAAATTCAGTAATAGTCTTAAATATCTTCTAGTTACTGATTGCAGCTACTTTTTCTTAATTAACCTATGCTACCCTTGCTAATAATATATCTCAAGTACTTGACATTGTTCTTAAAAAAATTATATTTTAATTTATTTATAAAGAGCTTATTTTCTTGAAAAATTAAAAAAACTTCTTCTAAACTTTAAAGATGGAATTCCTTAGGGTATGCTGTAATAAAACCAGACCAAGTGAACATTTAATGCCACTGGGTCATCAGGCTTGAAAATTTTATTATTTACCTGGAGAATAAAAAGAATTTTATAACTGTGTGATTCGGTCACGTGCTAACGCCACGGTCACCATTTCCTCGTTCTTTGTTATGAGATTCTTTCCTGTAACGCCATGGGTGATAACAACGACCAGGAACAATCAACCGATACCCCAGAGTATGTCAAACTCATCAGCTGCGATGGCTTTGAGTTTATTGTGAATCGAGAGGTTGCCCTACGCTCTGGAACCATTAAGAACATGCTGTCCAGCCCGGGTAAGAATAGATCAACTACTTGTTCATTATAATATCTGCGCTTTGAACTACATTAACATCACATATAATACTCAATAGGCCAGTTTACCGAATCTGTCCAAAATGAAGTTGTCTTTCGTGACATTAAGTGCGTCTTTTTTTCTTCATTTTGTTGATCATGTATCTGATCCTCTTTTCATTCATAATTTATTTCACGTTATGTCTATGATTTCAGAGCCATCATCCTTGAAACTATCTGCCGCTACCTTTATTACAACTGGCAGAACACCAATTCCACAACAGAGATCCCCGAGTTCAAAATCGAACCGGAGCTGGCCCTGGAGACCCTCATGGCAGCTGATTTCTTAGATTGTAAGTACCAAGCTCTTTTTGGGTTTCGCCGAGATTTCACCGTGGTGGGTGTTATATTGAGGACATGGAATATGGGATGATAACCATATAGTATTGATCTTTCTTACTTATGTTTCGGTTATGTCAATCATAGGTTAATAATCTCACCTTTCGGGAACTTTCCAATTACGTGTTCGATAAATCAATATGGTAATCAAGCAGCAATACCTGTTTTATTAGCTTAAAATGTTATTCTTAGATGTGTGTTCGTTAACATATCAAGATTTTCATGGATTAAACAATAATATTGAAGAGATATAATTTGCAAAATAAACTATTCACGACAAACACAGTCACATGACATTGCATACAGCATTGCATTTTTGCGTCAGATAATTTTGTTATTGGGGCGTGCTTTATCCATCAAACCACAATTGATGTTCTCGAGAAACACAATACTAAAAGCCATACCGCGGGCCACTGCGTTCCGACGGATCAGTTCAAAATCACCTACTGACGGCGCGGATCCGACTTCTGGTTCTCCCTCGGCAATTTTCGACCTTTTTGCCTCCGCTATCGAAAAGACAAATTTGGGCTCTGCCGGCAATAAAATTGCCCCCGACTCCATTGACATTTCTTCTTCCCTCACCCCACGCAGTCAAACGGGTAGCCCGGCCGTCTACAACCTCCACATTGTCTCCTCAGTCAATAACACTATCCTAACCCTAACGTCACCCGATGGATCCCGCCTCATTATGACCTCAGGCGGTACAGCTGGGTTCAAGAAGGCTGCGCGTGGCGGATACGAAGCGGCGCATCAGGCAGCGACACAATTGCTCCAAAAGGTTTCGGAAAAGAATCTCCAAGTGGGGAATGTGCATTTGGTGTTGAAGGGGTTTGGACCAGGGAGAGATGCAGCATTCAAGGCAATTGTGGCGGGGGGTGAGTGGGGAATCAGGAGGATTACGGACGCAACACCGATGCCTTTCAATGGGTGTAGACCAAAGAAAGCAAGGCGACTATAAAATGTGAAAGGCTTGACTTTATAAAAGACTTATTCATAGCTCTGTTGATTGCCTGATGTTATCTTGCTGTAAAAGGAAAGTTTGGGAATTAATTGTTTTCTGAAAATATCTTACTGAAATCATCAAAGCGATGCCTTGGAAAATTGAAAATATGTCAACATTGCGAAATGGAGCTGAATTAATGTAAACAATTTTTAGTAGTATTTCCTGTTGTCGAGACAAAACATTTTCCTTTGATGATTTGATTGTTTTGGTTATATGACGCTCAAAATATTTTTGTTATATTTTCTTCTCTTTTTCAGTTTACAACCTTTCTTAGTCCATAACAACTCTATGGATGCCCCCAAAGATATTATGAACATCTCTGAATATACTACAATACTCTTGAAGATACACTCAAGTTCCCAAAATAACCCACAGAATATTCTTAAAGTTCTAATGAGACTTTAAACCTAACTTATATTTAAAATACTCTAAATTGTTAAAGCTTTATACTCTATAACATCAAAGCCTCTAAGACACTTCTAAGCTCTTTTGAAATGCTGAATAATATACTTATTAGTAAGTAGTAGCATTCAACAATTAGTAGCTTCTAGTAGTATATTATTAGAAAAATATTTTCAGTTTATAGTTCTTAACTAGTATTTATACTTATAGTCTATTTTAAGATAGTTTGTTATTTTACTCTACTGTTCAGATATAGTTTGTTCTTTGCTCTGCTGTACTGATATAGTTTTGAGTAGTTTATAGGTAGTTTTAGAATAGTCTATAAAGTGTTTATTAAAAATAATTTATAGTTTATAACTAGTATTTATACTTATAACTATTTATTTATAAATTTTAATAAATATTATTTTGAATAAAGTAATACTATTTACAAACTAAAAATATTTTCCTAATAATTGATATAAGATATTACTTTATTTATAATAAAGTTAATTCAAAAATTATAAAACTATAACAATTGTACTGCAGCAATTGCATTATAGCATTTACTTTTTATAAAATTTTCTCTTAAAGAAATTACAGATCAGATACTAATTTAGAAATATTTTTTATCTAAAAAATACTTATTTAACTTCTAAACTAATTATATTAGTTAATATATATTATTAGATATAGTGATACCTAAAAATAGAATAGCTAAATTTATAATACAATAAAGAATTTACTCCTAACTTTTACCTCTGAAATTAAGTACTCAAATTAGGATAGATCTAAGGGTAAATAATATAATTATTAAGGAGATAAGATAATCAAGAGATGAGATAATTACTTAGAGGCTTATACTATATTAAAAGAAGGGAAAGATGATTAGGAGCCATAATATAAGTAAAAAATATTATAAATATCACCTTTATTTAGCTGTATAGTCTACTATCAGAAAATTATCTAATTATTAAATGCTTTACTATATAAGACAATACAAGAAGGACCCCAGAACCCTATCTCTCTATATCTAACAGAAGTCATTAAACTTATTAGATAGTAACTCATCAGATATCTAGATCACAATCAGAAAGAAGTTATACTATACTAGAGAATAGACCTAAGCTATTAAGGAGGAATACTATACCAGGCTGCTTAAGGATCTAATAATAGCTATAAGTAACCTAAAGAATAACAAACTGATCTAGCAGATTAGAAATTACCTTTAGAGGTTTGACTTCTTAGTTACAATTGATCTGGTAATATAGAATAATCTTCCAATTAATCAAACATAAGATCTATATTATCTAGCTATAATATACCAAAAGGGAGATACCTTTTTTAGATATTGATATTGTAGTAAATACCTCTCTAAGACTAAAAACTAGACTCAAATGAAGAATACATTCAAATATTAGTAAATATAAATATAGAGGAATATCTGAGTAGATTAAGATATATAGCTTAGTGAAGAGAGAGTTTAGTAAGTGTTTGCAGTAGTGACTTAAAGGTATATGATGGTGGTGGATGAGGAAAGCTTTTCAGAACCAAACTTATACTTTATCAAACCTACAGTCCTAGACTCTTATTCTCTTTATCTTTCCTTAAGTTTCTTTAGCTCTAAGCTATCTATATTGATTTATTCTCCAAGTAAAGAGTGGAGGTATTTATACAAATAACTATTAGGTAAATTCACTAACTATATTAATAATGAGAAAAATAAATAAGTTAGAAGTTGTAAGTCATCCTGATAACTATTTGAATAGAATATTCTACTAAGTATAAAATAAATTGAGATATTTATGATTAGTGTTAAGATACAAGGTTACTTCCTAAACTAATTATCCTTATGATCTAAATTTTCTCACATATCTAGTCTTCTATAGGTCAATATAACTTTAAGGATCATCTGATGGAGCTGTCATAAGGCCCTTGAGTAGTTTTGTATAGTATTTCTCCTTGATGGCTTAAGTCTGTTCCCTGGTATAACATTCCTTCTTTCTGATTGTAATCTGAACATCTGATAAGTTACTATCTGATAGGTCTGGTAACTTCTGTCAGATATAGGGAGATGGGGTCTTAGAGTTCTTCTAGTATTGTCTTGTATAGTAAGGCATTTTAGTGCTTAGATGAGTTTCTGATAGTAGACTGTGTAGCTGGATGAGGGTGATTTATAATGTTTCTCCTTTGTATTTTGACTCCTAATTATCTTCTTCTTATCCTAATATAGTATAAGCTCCTGAGTAATTGTTTTACCCCTTAATCATCTATCTCCTTAATAATTATATTATCTATCTCTAGATCTATCCTGATTTGAGTATCTGGTTTCAGAGGTGGGAGTTAGAGATAAATTCTCTAGTATGTTATAAATTTCATCATTCTATTTTTAGGCACCACATCTTGGTCTGCTTGAAAAAAGTTTAACTCCAAACTTTTAAGGCTGCTAATGCAGCCCAACCAGGATATCCAAACATCCCCATCCAACAAGGTCTTAGATCCTTACTGATTGACAAGTTCTGCAGTAGCGCACATATCGCTGAAGCAAAGAAATGACTAGCCACAGCAAGATTCAACACCAAAGGAAACAAAACCTTTGAAGCTTTCGCTGCAGAAATCAATGCCGATCTCATCATCATTGGGATGCCTTACGACAACGACAATCACATCACTTGTGGTGCACGAGCCAACATCTTATTTAAGACCCTTCCACAGTAGCTTGAAACTCACATTAAGGAGAGAGGGAGCCCATGTGCTCACGAACAATGGTGTTTCGGCATGGTCATCAAATCAGCGCATACAATTCTATCAGCACAACAAACACAAACAGAAAACAAGAACCACAACTCAGGCTCAAGCAGCAAACCAATAACTGATACTTACTGTCAAGGAGGATTTAACCCCCAAGGAGGATTCAGAGGAGGACGAGGAAACTACAACAATAACCTGATATGGCGAAACAATTTCAAGAAGGATGAAAACAAGGATGACTGGAAGAAAACAAAGACTTGCTTCAATTGTGAAAAACGTGGATATATCGCACCTGAGTGTAGAAGTACTTATACTATTTCAGGAGAAAAGATCACAAAGAAAGAAGAAATCAAAGGCACAAGCAAAAGCATAACTACCGAGGAAGAAACAGATCCTAGAGATATCAGCTGACTGTATGTAATTGAAGAAAAATACGGTCGAGGATACCGCAAGTTGAATGAGCAAGAACAAATCACTCTCATCAATTGGAACATGGTGCAAATGAGATGCCCATTCTGTGACCAATACATCTATTGTGCAGAACACATATGCAACTGTTCAACAACTCACCTCATACCAGATGGAACCAGAGTAGAAGACTTTCTCATTACCAAAAAGAAGGATCGAAGAATAAAACCGCAACCAAGACGCTGACAAATGCCACTAATGAATAATGGACCCTACTATGGCAAGAACCCACACCTATATGCCAACAACACTGGAGAAATCTATGACATTTTCTGGAGAAGCTATTAATACGTTAGTAGAGGAAAGTTCTGGGGAGATAAGAAGAGATATGAACAAGGAGTATATTGGGACGAAATCTACCCACAAGATCTTTAGACTATCTATGACTCTTCTACTATTGATGGCAAGGGATGCGACCCAGCCTACAATGGCACCTGGCAAGAACTGGCCGATATTGAAGAAGGAAGACAAGAAGATGAAGAAGAAGAACAGGAAGAATCATCAGAAGATGAACGACTATATATGATATAAGAAACCAATAATGAAACCAACTTCCTAGTCGAAAAGAAGCACCCAGATGCTATAGTACCTACCAAGGGAACAACAAACTCTGCAGGATATGATATCCATGCAAATGAAGATGCACTAATCCCACCAGAATCGATTTTTCTGATCAAAACAGGAATCGCTCTAAAGCCACCAACTGGAACTTATACACAAATCTTGGATAAAAGTAGCAAAATCAAGGAAGGAATCTCGATCAAAGCAGGAGTTATTAATGCAGACTATACTGGCGAAATTATACTCGCAGTTCACAACTTATCAGCTCGACGCAAATACCAAGTTACCAAAGGAGCCAAGCTAGCACAATTCATATTCATCAAACTGGACAACTCAGTTACAGCCAAAGTCGTAGAACAGCTTCCAAAAACTGAACGAGCTGCAGAAGGATTCAGTTCAATAGACAAAAAGAAACCTACACTTACTGTAAGGGGGTTTCTCCTAAACCGCCTGTGAGGAAGCGTCTGATGATACTAATCCGCGTTGGACTTAGGAATCTCCGAGTACGTCGCAAGGTTTCTAAGGTATCGAAAGTACTTTGTTTCTTTATAAGTT